>CAJVPQ010002845.1:0-12573 GCA_910591825.1 Funneliformis caledonium
GATAAATATAATATATATAATAAATAAGATATAATTAATAAATATGATAAATATAATCCATATATCTAATATGTCCATTTGATCAACTTAATCAACGTTGACAACTTTAGCAACTTTGTCAACTTCGTCAACTTTATCAACTATGTTGATCATTTAGATCACATGACTTTCTTTTAATGCAGTCACAGATCACAGCTTCAACGTCTAAGTATTAAATATTTATATAGTATTATAGTATTTCATATTAGATATAGTTTTTCTGATCACTGATTTAAATTTAAGCTTCATTATATAATATAATCACGTATCACTGATTAATATACCTCTGAGATAACATTCTAGAAAACTAAATAATTTAAGAATAGGTTAGTATTCTCTTTCTCTTTTTTTCATTTTCTATAAATGATACTAACTTTCTTTTTTTTCTTTTCTTATAAATATCACCTCAGTTTTAAATAAAACTTGAAATATCTACATTTGAAATACAATAGAATCAAGATTATTAGTTTTATTTTTATCTCAATTTTGTTTGATCTTCTTTATTTAAAGGTAGAACTAATCTTTTTTTTCTCTTTCTATTTCTAAAACCTTGAAATTAGAGCATTTAAAATATTTACGTTTAAAATACAATAGAGTTAAAGTTAATTTCATTTTTTATCTCAATTTTATTTTGTTTCTTTATCTAGAGACAGAACTAACCTTTTTTTTTCTTTTTCTATTTTTAAAATGCTACTTCATCTTAAAATTGAAGCATTTGAAATGTTCATGTCTAAAATACAATAGAGTTAAAGTTAGTTTCATTTTTTATCTCAGTTTCATTTTGTTTCTTTATCTAAAGGCAAAACTAACCTTCTTTTTTCTCTTTTCTATTTCTAGAATGGTACTTTACCTTTAAATCAGAACACTTAAAAGGTTTTGTGACTGATATAATAGAATCAAAGGTTAGTAAAATTAGTTTTATTCATTTAGCTTTGTTTTATTTTATTCATCATGATAGTGCTAATCTCCTTTTCTTTTTACTTTAAATCACTTTACAGAGTATAATAATTATATAGTAATAATAAAGAAACATTTTGATAAAATTTTACATTAAACAGTTTATTTTAGTTTTATAGTTTAATAAATATGACATGAAAAATGCTATATATATTATGCTATTATATTACATTATATAAATAGTTTATTAATAAATTAATATCACATAATACAGTTAATAATTGGTGATTTTTACCTCTGGTGAATTTTCACCTTTAGTGAGCATTAAAATCTTCTCAAAAAACAATTATATAAAAAAAATCAATCAATAAATAAATCAATCGATAAATCAATCAATTTAAGCTAAACCAGTTTGTTTAACTATAAAAAATAAGATTTATTTTAATTAATTATAGAATTTTAGGCTGTTATAATATTGTAAAAATGTTTAGATTACTAATATTTTTTTTTAAATTTTAGGCTATTATGTTATCAATTCAGTAGGACGTTTATAAATTATTATACTAAAATAGTAAAATCAATTTTTCAAAAAATTTATTTAAAAACAATTCATAATTTTATTTGAATAGCCAAAAGTATAAAAATAATTTTTATATAGTTTTGTAACCAAATTATTTCTCTTATGTAAGCTTTTTTTTATATAAATAGATGTAATTTCAGTGAGATAAAGCTAAATTTGTATTTATTTATTTTTTTTTCTTGATTTCTTAATATAATTTA
The DNA here is from genome assembly GCA_910591825.1 of Funneliformis caledonium. NCBI lineage: Eukaryota > Fungi > Glomeromycota > Glomeromycetes > Glomerales > Glomeraceae > Funneliformis > Funneliformis caledonium. The sequence goes on from CAJVPQ010002845.1 coordinate 1,717, forward strand.
TAGCAAGAGAAAGCTGTAAATTTGTATTATTTTTTTTAAAAATCTGGATTCTAGAAGTATTGAGTTAGAAGTAAGCTTTAACAGAATTTTTATTAATTATAAAAATCAAATTAATATTAAACTTACCTTTGTAGATCAATCTAAATATATAAATCTTGAAATCTTAGATCAAAGATAAGTCTCTATTAGAAAAATTATTAGTTTATTTTTTTTATAATCTTAAAAAACTGATATTAAACTTACCTTTATAAGACAGTCTGGATCCTTAAAGCCTTAGATTAGAATCAATTAGAAGTAAATTTAATAGAGAATTATTTAGTATTTTTTATTAATTTTAAAAATTAAACTAATATTTATGAACTAATCTGAAATCTATAACCTTAAAATCTTGAATCAAAAATAAGACTCTAATTGGAAAATTATTAATTTGATAAGTGATAAAGAAGGAATACACTGGTCAAAATCAAAAAAATTAGACATGTAAAAAATTGATCTAAAATCAACTTAAAATTAGCAAATTATCAAAAATTAGCTTAGTCAATTAGCATATATCAAGAATCAGCTAAAATTTAGCCAAAATTTGAACTTCTTATTTATAGCTGATTGGCATACTTATAGCTGATTAATATATATCAAAAATTTGCTAAAATTCAACTTATCTTATTTATAGCTAATTGAAATTTGATTAGAATGATTATATTGTTTCTTAAATACAATAAATTTATCATAACTAAGAAATAATATTACTGTTATACCTTAAGTATAATATTTTATCATTCTTAAAGTATGATAATTTTATCATGCCTAAAGAATAATAGTTTTATTATTCTTTAGATACATTATTCTCAGAAAAGTATTCAGTTAAGCTCTTCTTAAATTACTTAAGATTGGACATATTAACTAGTTATTTTTTTTTAAAAATAAATCTCCTGATTCTAATAATTAAATATATATATTATATTCATATAACAATATGTAGATCAGTTTTAATAAACCAAAACGTAAAAATTTCTTTTTTTTAAAACTGCATCATTCAATATAGGAAAAATCGTGAATTAAATGAGTTTGAACGTTGATACCATGTGAAGTCAATCTTACTGCGTACAAAGATTGACAAATGATCAACATTATTAATATCATTAATATTTTTAACTTAGTTAATATTTTTATTTTATTTATTTTATTCTTATATTTTATTTATTATATTATTATCATCATTAAATTATAATTTATCTTTTATATTTATCTTATCATTATAAAATAGTTTAGCGTTAGTTAGTAATTTCTAATAATTGTATTTTTGTATAAATAGGATAGAAATTTATCCTTGCAAAAGGGCAGAGATAACAGTGTAAACTTAATAGTTCAAGTTTAAGACTTAGAATCCAAGATTAAGGATTGCTAAAGATACAAATCTCTACAATAAAGGAATCTCTTTCTAAACTACACATAATAAAAATCCTTTAATGTGTTAATTGTGTTTATCGTATTTATAAGTTATTAAAGTTATTTTACTCGTCTAAAGTATAAACCTAAGGTTGATTGTGATAGGACTTATTTCACAGTAACTTAGTAGTTTCTCACACATTACTTCTTATTATTAAATTATAGTTACCTTAAGTTCAACAGTTAAGCGTAGAGTTAATAACGTAAAAAAATAATCAGTTTATGGATAGCTAGAAGAATTCATAAAGTTATTGCTCATCTTTTAAAGATTCTATAAAACACTGTAACAGATATAATCACTCAACGTACTAATTCTAGTAATGCCAAAAAATCTTCATGAACTTGAGGAAATATTGCAAAAAGAATGGAGAAAAATTTTATTTGAAACCTATATTAAACTTATAGAAAGTATGTCACATAGAATCAAAGCATGCATTAAAAGCCAAGGATGGTCTACTGAATATTAAATATATTAAATATTTTATTTATATCAAAAATCTCAAATAAATAAAATATTATTTTAGTTGACTGAATACTTTTCTGAAGGTAGTGTATAATGCATTTATCATTCTTTAAGTATGATTATTTATAGTTCTTTAAGTATAATGCATTTATTGTACCTAAGGAATGATAGTTTTATCATTCTTAAGGTATGATTATTTTATCATTTCTTAGATATGATTTTTTTATCATATCTTAGGTATGATGGTTTTATTAGATCTGATTCATTTCACCGACAATCATTTTACTGACACATATTTTACCGACAGGATCATTTTACCGACAAATGTTTCACTGATGATCATTTCCCCGACATAATCATTTTACCAACATGTTTATTTCACCGACAAACATTTTACCGACATGATCATTTCGTTGACAGTTGATTTTTTTTTATAAAATTTTAAATTATAAATTAATCATTAATAAAAAAAATAAAATAAAATAAAACTTTTTATATTTTAAAGAAAATTTAGAAAAATTTTGATTATAATAATAAAAAAAAAGAAGAAAATTTTCAATTTGGCGATCATATGTTATGTAAACAAGATGTAATTGTTTGAGATATAAATAGAAATTTATATTGCCACATACTAACTAATATTGATCAAAATTCTTCGAAAAAATTTTTTTGTTCTTGTCCTTTTGTTTTACTGCGGGCAATTAATACAATAAATACAAAATTTTTTTTTGGAACGGTAAAAATGATCGTTGGTAAAATGATCGTCGGTAAAATGTTTGTCAGTGAAATGAACATGTCGGTGAAATGATTGTGTCGGTGAAATGATTGTGTCAGGGAAATGATCATCAGTAAAACAGTTGTCGGTGAAATGATCCTGTCTATGAAATGTTTGTCAGTAAAATAATTGTTAGTAAAATGGTTTTCAGTAAAATAAATGCGACCCGTTTTATTATACCTAAAAATAAAGATTTTATCATTTTTTAGATATAATACATTTATCATTTCTAAGGTATAATATTTTATTATTTCTTAGATATAATGCATTTATTATACTTAAGGAATTATAGTTTTATCATTCCTTAGATAAGTTTTTTTTCGTAATTTAAATATAATAGCTTTATCATTCCTTAAGTATAATGTTTTATCATGCCTAAGAAATAATAGTTTTATCTAAAGTTAGATCAGTCTGATTCAGTCTAGTCTAGTCCAAAAAGGGTTTTTTATCTTTCTTTAGACTAGACTGGTCTATAAGTCAATCCAAGAACTGGTTCTAAGATCAGTCTTATACCATTTGATTCTACCAGTCTAGTCTAGTCTAAAATTTGTTTTCTTATCAGACTGATTTATAAGTTTGATCTAAAGATCAGTTTAAAATATATTTAAAAAAATATACATATAGTGCTGAAAGGTTATACCTGATAATTATGTAAATTGTTTTAATTTTAATTGACCAATAATATTGCAATATTATATAAGTTATAATAATTATGCAGGAGAAAAAATTTTCCTTTTAAAAAAGTTATAATATTTTCTAATTGTGAATTAATCAAAATTTTATCTTTGTGTCAAATTATTGTAAATAAAATAAGTATTAATTACTCATTTAAATCTATTTTTTTTTAATATTTTTAGGTAAATGATGATAAGACTTATACTTAATAACAGTCTATTCAGCAGATTTACTTACCAACCCTTTATTATAAGTATTCATATATTTTCAAGATTTATGAGTAAATTTACAAATTAGTTACAGAAATATTATTAAGAACCCTTAAAAGCTGTTGAAGTAAATCTTTATAGTTGTAATTGTATATTCGTTTGATTTCTTGCTTAGTATAAATCTAGTATCTCTTTATAAAATTACATTTATAATAAAACTTAAGATAAAGTTCAAAGATATATTCTGCTCTAGTGATTACCTTCTCAGTAGTATAAAAATAGGCTTTTTGGCACAAAAAGCCCAAATGCGTCCAGAAGGTTTCCTGAGTATCAAAAAATTATACTCATAGCATAATCCCTTTGTTTTCATACTTGTAACCTTAAGGAAATCATTTTGCTTTCTTGTTTGGTATTTGCTTTGTAAACGTTTGCTTCCTATATGTAAAAATAAATTTCCACTTTGGCACAATCAAGTCAGAAACCTTTTTGGTTCTCATCCTGGATAACATAAGCTTTTCGCATATATTTTAATCAAATTACCTCCCATTAGCATACTGCTTAGATAGCAAGAGAGAATAAGCATGAGGAGGAGCAGAGCGACGACGAATGCGCGTTCGATATAGGAGAATAAGTATGAGTAGGCAAAGCCCTTTAGGGCGACGCCTATGAATACGCATTCGACGGGAGGGGATAATAGCAGGAATATGAGCAAAGCCCTTTAGGGTGAAGCGAATATGGATGCTATTATCCCCGACCTATATGCTATCTTATTTAATGTATGCTATTATATGAGGCAAATATGGGTGCCAATAAGTGAGCAAATAATGACTTCAGAAGGTTATCTTGGGCATGTACACAAGTTATGAAAGCAAATAGTGTTCACACTCTGCGAAGCGAAGTGGAGCATGTATACAATATATGAAAATAAATAGCGTTCACACTCTGCGAAGCGAAGCAGAGCATGTACATAAGATATGAAAACAAATAGTGTTTACACTCTGCGGAGCGAAGTGGAGCATGTATACAAAATATGAAAACAAATAGTGTTCGCAGTCTGCAAAGCGAAGCGAAGTATATACAAGATATGATCGCATGGTTGCGAAGCAAAGCGGAGCATGTACCCAAAACATGAAAAAAATCAAGTGATATAAATGATCATATATATTCTATTCCTGTCACTAGCCCGTTACTAGCCTGAATTTTCGCAAGTTTTTGACGCTGATAAAAATCTCAAATGCGATATTTACCTGCATGTCTCCTACAAGCACTATAAATAGAGAAAGTTAATTTTCCGCATTCTATACATGGAATTTGTATAGGAGATTTCCAATGAACTTTACACCCTTCTGGGCGATAGCACCCTCATTGCACACTTCTCCAGTTCTAAGAATATATGGACAATTATAAAATCCCATTCTAATAGTCTCTTCTTTTTGAATAAATATGTAACTCTAATTATCCAAATAAATTAATTTTTATTTTAAACTTTTTGTAACCATATATAATCTTTAGGAAAAAATGAGCGGATTACTTGGTAGTATCATCGGCACATTATACGATTGTTTAGAAATTTTTGGGGAGATCCATTATCACCTGAGCTACCCAAGCCTTCCGAACTACCAGTACCAGAAGAAGAGCCAGAGGTGGAGTCAGATAGGGACAGCGACTATGAGACCGCTTTAACTTGTCAAAATACTGAAACAAGATAGTATTCAGCAATTTGAAGGTTTTTGTTCTGGAGAAAACAAGGTAATGATGTTAAGTTCTATGATAGATCTACACAATAGATTGGCTCTGAAAGTGACTTCCGAGATTTATCACGAGACTGATTCTTAATCAAAGCCAATCTGAATGAAACACTTCAGGAAGCTCATAAACGATATAATGAAGAAGCCAGTGCAATTGCATGGTGGAGTAGAGGACAGATTGATTTACGAAAAACTGGAACGTATGCTATGGCAAGCTTGCGTTTCTTTTAAGATGTTGCTAGAGGTCCTAGAAAAGCTGAAAGCTTAACACCAGAAGAAGACTATTGGATAAGATCAGCCTACATGGGAGGCTTAGTATGGGCTGAACCATATGAAGGAATTGCAACAGAATTAGATTTCAATGAATTTTATCCAAACATCTTAGCTAATGAAAGCGCATATTGGTCAATAAGAGCAGGTGAGTTCAGAACGTTCTCACATATCAGCACAGATCCTATTAGCTATAATCTGAATTATGGAATTTATCGTGCGAATATAGAAGACCAACCAGTAAAACATAAATGTACAAGATTATTCTGCTATAATCCTGCAGAATATTATACCCACTATGATTTACAAATGGCAATAGACCTAGGTCTTCACATAGAATTTTCCACCGAAAGTTTTAATACTCTAATATAAGTAAAGAGTGGTTGAATTTCCAGGAATCAATTATCATTACTTGTCAATTAGTGTTTTACAAATACCCTAACCCTAACCCTATTCTATTTCTAATTTTAAACTAACTCATAATCTAACTGTAACTAATAATAAAAATTCTTTAATTTTAAATCTCTTAATATAAGTAATGCACGTAATATATATATGCATTTAGTGATTTTTATATAAATTCTTTATTTTTAATTAAATTTATTATTAAGTATCATTATTTAATTTTATCTTTTTAGGAAATTATTTTTGCAATAATAGTCTCTGAAAAATAGAAGCATATTTAGTAAATTGATTTCAAGAGTGTGAATATCAGAACAATTGTAAATATCAATTAATAATCAAAAGATTGAAGTTAGTTATATTCTAAAATTTTTTGTTAAAAAAAAATATAAATTCACATTAGATCTAGTTTCAGATGCTTAGAAAACATCCTCATTAGGAGTAGTAGTCTTATAAACCATACATATTATTCGATAATTATACTTCTGTTCACTAAAAATTAAAATATAGAACTACCCGATGATAATATATAAAACTATATTACATTAATTCGTTAATTATGTTTCACTTACAAAAAATTTTATATAAAACTAGTTTCGAGTGAAGAAAGTAAATACAATTGCAAATTTTATTACTTAACTAATATTAAAATTATACTCAATTTTTATTTCAAAATATTAAAAAGATTAGATAGTAAAGAAATTTATAAATTATCTAAATACTAATTTGTTGCGTTGCTAATGAATTTCACCGATTAAGCTCCTCGCTTTGATCTACAAAGTGTTTCCAATTTGAAAATTCATTTGTACGAAATGTTTCGAATTTGAGAAAATGGGAATACTACCTTACGACAACTACCAATTATAACTAACTATTTTGCCGAGATCAAAATATGGTTTCTTTAAACCTTTTTTTTATTTCTGCATCTTCTTGCTAAAGCAAATTTGTACACGGCTAGTATTCAAATTGTTTTTAGTGCAGTACTTTGATCTATGTATACGATTTCAGCACACAATCATCTGCTTCATCAGACACTTTTTTTAATCAGTAACTAAATTTTCTTTGTATGATTAAATGATAGTGCCAGAATTAATTCAAAATTTCATATTATTACTTTAATTAATATTCGGATATAGAGAAACATGATTCAAGTTTTCCTTTTATTTCGATATTCTTTAAGTTTTTTGATAAATTAAAAAAGTAAAATTCCTTTTGCTGATAGTGAATTCTGTTCAAATAATATTATCGTATCTTGTGTATAGCGTGAATCACGAAAGAGCACAAAATCTAACATTTGAGCAATTTATAGACGATTGTTCTAATGATGAGAAAGTTAGAGAAAGATTATCTTCAAATTTCAAATACTTTTTCTGAGGCATGGAATTCGGTTATTAGTGATATAGATAATTTCAGATGTCACGAGCTTCAATAACCAAAACCGGATATCAATTTGCCATCTCACATTGCATGTGCCTTAGTCGAGCCAAAGGATTACGGCGTATATCTTTGCGCTATTTTGCAACACTTGATTGAATTACAAAATGATTTCTTACAAGAAGTATTAATTATTCCTAAAAGATCAACATAAACACTTAAATTTTTGGAATAGCCTTATTTTGATCAGGAAAACACTATTACATCATCATCATCATCATCATCAAAAGCGTATAACGCTAATTATACTCGTTACATTCAATTCCTTAGATTTGATCAAGCTAAACAAGAAAATTTTATAAGTTACAAATGTGATGATGAGATTCTCCAAAATAGCTATCTTAATCTTGAAATAAGACACCGTCATGATATAATTTACGATTTGAAAGTAATCGAAATGGAACTTGCACGTAGATTAGTGTTTGAAAAAGTTATTATAATCACCTTGAACGATACTTTATACTTGGAGATTTTCCCATAAATTATTTCAAGGATGTATTAGAATTCTTGGTGATATCAAATCTTCAATTCAACAACGGAAAATTCCATCTGATAAGATTCCTCTGATCATAAGTTTGATAACGACCAATGCTTCATATAGTGAAAATCATAATAATTATGATATCGCTTCTAAATTTCTTCATTAGAAATATTGAATTGTTTCGTGAAACCGCGACACAAAAATTCTTGATTATGTTAATCTATCAGTATTGTCAAAAAATATAGTTCATTCAACAATGTCTCATACATTTTATAAATTTGTATGAATAAATCGAAGAACAAGTTGCGAATTTCATAATAAAAGATATAGATGATAAATTTAAAATTGAACTTACAATAGAAATGAAGGATGAAATTGATTCGATAGTTGAATTTGGACGTTCTTTGTCGACTGAAGAACGCTATCCAACAAAAGCATTTGTTCTTGCATTGAAAGAATATTGATACCCGTTAAGTTTTTATACAAATGATGAAGGGATTATTAATTTGTGGCCAGTCGAAATTTCCGATGAATTATTAGAAATATTTCCTGGTTCCTTATTAGTATGTCACGTTTATGCGGCATATGAATATTTAACTCTAAAACTAAGATAAAAATCAAAATATATTTTATTTCTAAGTAAAAAAATTTTAATATATAACTTTACAATAGGAATGAATACATTTGACGCACCAACTGTAAATTGAAATTAATACAATTAAATTGACTTAAGATTTTGATATTATATTTATTCTACTTTGGTTTAACCATTTAAAATTTTATACACTTAATATTTTAAAAATCTTCTATTATTGAAGCTATAATTTTTTCAAAAACAAAACGATCCAAATTTTTTCAGTACTGCATTTAAGTTAATTCACAGCCTCACGCTTTTGGATGTTATTTTTATCGGATTCAGTTTGGTGAATTTGCTGGTTAATCAATTTTTAGTTATGAATCAATTCGAGCGGACATCATTTTTAATAACAAACTTATTTCCTTGGCGCCAAAGTAAAAAAAAGGCGTTACGTAATACTTCTAATCAAAATTACCCACGAAATCCAAATTTTCTCTTTATTAAATTATTAATGGTATGGTATCAAGTATAATTTTTACCGTGTCATTCATTTTTAAATGTCTCATTGAATTTTTTGACAATTCATAATTAAAAAAGCAATTTTTTAATTTTTTAAGTACTACTTAATGCGGCCGAGAAATATTTTTTTAAATATTATCATTATGGAAATGAGTATAGCCGAATTTTTTTTGTAATTCCTAAAAAATATTAATTACATCGTCCTTGCGCAAGGGCAAATTTAGCACATTTTTTAGAAAAATAAATAAAGATTTCTTTTTACTGTCTAAATTATTAGCCAGTTTACTCTGGTAACAGATAAAAATGAGGGGTTGAGGTAATAAGAAATTAATAAAGATTATAAAGTAAAAGAAAAACCATTGAAATTTTTAATCATGTTCCGTTAAACAATAAACTTCTTTCAAATATTCAATGAATTATAAGAAATTACATGCATGATGTGAATAGAATAATCGCTGATTTAGGATGAGAAATATCAGCTCCAACGAACATAAGAACATAAATACCTTTTCACATTTTAGAGAATTATCTAAATTTTAATCTTCTAAATTTTATTCTTATTTTTGGAGGATCGACAAAATACCTAACCAATTGATCAACCAATCAAAAATCTTCTAGATGTTTATAAAATAGCATCTCGAGCGAGATTACTTTTTTTTTTCCCTCACTTTTCTATCTGAGGTAACATAAGAAACGGGTCAATACAGCATTTACCATACCTTTTTGAACATTTAAAACATTTTATTAGTATTTAATATAAAGACTAAAGTGTTCGTTTCTCAAAATAAGTTAGAAATTCATAAGAAATACCATCCGCGATATTTTTAGTGATTTTTATTGTTAACTTTACTAACTCATTTTACTTTGACCGGACAACACTCCTGGTCGTGGAACAAACAATGGAATTATGAAGTGATTTTTGAAGATTTTATAATAGATAGTATAGCATGTTATATAAATGTTTATATGAATTGGTTTACATTTTGTGTTTTTTGAATTTTTTTATGTTAATTTCACTAACGCGTTAAATTTTGTCTGGACAACGCTCTTGATCGTGGAATAAGCAATGGAATTTTGATTAATTTTTGAAGATTTTAATATAGATAGTTTACATGGACTGGTTTGCTTTTTTTAGTGCTTTTTTTAAATTTTTTTTACGATAACTTTACTAACGCGTTTAATTTTGACTGGACAACTCTCTTGATCGTGGTCGTGGAATAAGCAATGGGATCTTGGAAATAGATAATACATTATAAATAAAATGTTTACATAGATTGGGTTTGCTCTTTTTAGTGTTTTTTGATTTTTTTTTTTTATGTTAAATTTACTAACGCGTTTAATTTTATCTGGACAACACTATTAATCGTGGAAACTTGGAGTAAATTTTGAAGGTTTACAATAAATAGTATAGCATATTATATAATGTTTGCGTGGATTGGTTAGAATTTTTAGTGAATATTTTTTGATTGATTTGATGGTAACGTTTTTAATTTTGACTGGACAACACTATTGATCGCGGAATAAGCAATGGACTTTTGGAGTATTTCTGAAGATTTTACAATAGATAGTATAAAAAAAATGTTAACATGGACTGGGTTTGCTTTTTTTAGTGTTTTTTTTTTGATTTTTTTTACAATAACTTCACTAACGCGTTTAATTTTGACTGGACAACACTCTTGATCGTGGAATAAGCAATGGAATCTTGGAGTAATTCTTGAAGGTTTACAATAAATAGTATATCATATTATATAATGTTTGCGTGGATTAGTTAGATTTATTAATGAATATTTTTTGATTGATTTGATGGTAATGTTTTTAATTTTGACTGGACAACACTGTTGATCGCGGAATAAGCAAT
>CAJVPQ010002846.1:0-12573 GCA_910591825.1 Funneliformis caledonium
AGTCACAAAACAGTTTGCTTAGCAGAGTCAAATTTTCTTAAGTCATAATAAGAGTTTGCTTAGCAGAGTTGAAAATAGTTTGCTTATTGATCATAGTAAATTTTAAAATTTTCATCTGACCTATATATAGATTGTTCAGGATTCTGGTACATCTTCCATCTCTTCTCATTCTATTTCGATAATCATAAAAATCCTAAAAGATATTAATTATACTATTAAGTTATATTTATTATTATATTATTATTTATTTATTTACTTACGTTGTAATCTCATACTAAATTTCTTCATTTCAACTCACACTGGTGAGTTGAATATGCTGTATTGAATCTTCAATTAATTTATCGAGCTACACTTCAGAACCTCGTCTTATTGCCTTTATACCTTACATGATACTCTTTATTTCTTCTCCTTCTTTTTTCAATTAATAAGTCAATTTTATTATTCTCTTAAATGATTCTTAAGTAAATTAATAAAACTATTGTATAATAATTAACAGATTGCATATTAAAATAAAATAACTAGAATTTACAAAATAACGTGAAAATATTTCTGAAAAAATTATATCAGTAAAATTATATTTATGTAATGAAATCAGTAATCATTTACTATAACGAATAATTTATTAACATTATAACAAATTATTCATTATATATACTGAATAATTTGTTATAGTATTAATGAAGATTCTTATAATGAAGTTCTGATCAGTTGGATTGGTAACTTCGTTATATCGAGGTGTGACTATACTCTCTTATGCCTTTTCTCTCTTGAAATAACCTATTATTTTTTATTTTTATTTTTACCTAGCCAGTCGGCCTTTTCTCATGTATTAGGATATTATCAGATATTACCTAATATTATGTTAATATAAATATCTACTCTCCCTTTCCCAGATAAGATATGCTGCAAAATCACGTGATATATTTTATATATCCATAAAATTTCTTTCGATTTGAATTAAAAATTTCATTTGACAATTAATAAATCTAGCTGAAATTAAAGTTTATTAAAGGTGCAATGATATAGCAATTATCTTCCAAAAATTTCAGATAAAATTGCTTTCGAAAATTACATGTTCCTGATATTTGATAAAATAAAGTAATTAAAGTGATCAAAAAAAATTTTTTTTAATATAATTTACTATAGTTTAAAAAAATTGATTATAGTCTAAATCTAATACTTAAATTTGAAAAAAAAATTCCTATAATGTTTGTGATGATCTTTTCAAAAATTAGTTATGGTTTTATTTAAAATTCGTAAAATTTTAATGCACTTGTTTCACGTTTAGTATTTTACACTCAAAAATTCTTTTAATAAACATATTGATATTTTGCTCTAAATATTAAAAAATGAATCGCCAAACATTTTTTCTTAACTCTAAATTTAATAAAAAGTCAATATATGATTTACCATCTAATAAATATCAGGAGTTTACAAATGCCTATGTATATAGTGTTATGATAAAAATAAGTAACTATACTCCTGATCATGCTGTTATTTATTGAGAAGTCATAAATGGTGGAATAACATTAAGAAAAAGAGTGTTGATAATATTGATAATGTAATTTAGAACTATATGACCACACCACTTAATCTATATGACATACAATTAATGAGATATAGACATTCTATGCCTACAAAAAAAATGAATTCTTCTCCTTTCCCTTTCACTACTTATTTAGTAGACTTTCTATTAAAATTCCTGCTAATGCTTCAGCCTAAAGAAAGGCAGCAGATGCTATCCAAATAGCTGAAAAAAAATTTGCGAATATGAGTAAATTAACAATATTATCAATGATGCTCATATTTATGATAACATGTACTAAAAAATAGAAAACTTGCAGGATGAAGTTAAATCTAATAAAAATAGAATTACCAAGTTAAAAAGAAATGCCATATATGTCTAAAATTGTAAAAAAAAATTAAAACAACTTATCGAAAACAAAGAGATTATCTATTACAATAAATCTGAGAAGTCATGTTTCTCTTTAAACATTTAGATTTACATGAACATATATATGATTGTGTGAAATTTGAATCAGCTAATGCAAAATAACAGAAGGAGGCTATCAAAATTCAGACAATAGAACATCTGCGTAAAAATCTTGAAGAAATATACGAAATTTACATGGCGAGGACTACATTGAAAATAAAGATGGTCCCTATAATTATTTTTAAATTTCAATTGAGTTACAACTTAATTGCACCATAAGAAAATTTAATTGCATCACAAGTTGCAACTCAATTGCGCCATTTTTTTTAATTGCAGTGACCATCTTTAATTGAAAAGTTATCTTTTATCTCATCAATCAAATTCAATCACCACAAAGCATACCACCATCTAGTATAGATTGCAGTCACTGAAGTTTTGTGCACTGAAATGCGTGAATATCCCGATAGCCATTATTATTTCACATCAGTAAAATGTGCAAAGCAATTTGCTAGCACTTTTGCTGATGTTTTAGTTGTTATTTTCCAAAATGATAAGGCGAAGATTAGACTTGAAGTACCTGTAGTAGGTCACATATTTCATATATTACAATCTGTTAATGAACCTATGTCCGTAGCAGACTATGATTTTTCTATGGGATTTAGACAAAAATTAATCCCATCAGTATATTTAATTATAAATCCAAATGAATTTAATGATGAATTGCGAACAGGAAAATTAGCAATTTTTATATATCCCTAATGGTCTCTTAACATTTCTTTGCTTACGCATATACAAGACCTGAAAAGCCTTGCTTCAAATTCTCAATATGATAATGTGTTAAAGATGAATGAAACAATTCGACTAATATGGATTTTATTAGTGAACAGAAGGTCAGATGAGAATTCTAGACATTTAAAAAATATAAAATCCTATTATTAGCTTTTCAAGAAGTTCGATTTGGGTTTCTTAAGTATAAGAACATATGTCTCAGATTAATCAAAGTATAATCTGATTGAAAGAAGCATAGCAATATTATCTGATAAGTTCACTAGAATCACCTTGCCAATTGATCATTTCAGTATGCATTTAAATACATAAAGAAAAGTTATTGATTCAGAATTAGCTGCTTAAAATTTTTACCATTCAAAAGAAGTCCTTTGTGAAATTTGGTATTATGATTTGATTTTTGGAAAGAAGGTTAATGCTTATTATATTGATATACTTATGAATTCATTTGAGCATATACAGTTCAAGAGAATGAAAAGAGAAAAGGTTAAAGAATTAAAAAGAAGAGAAAAAGAACAAAAAAAAAATTAAATAATATAGAAAAAGAAACAACATATACTTATTCTGAATGTTTTGTTTCATGGTCTTAAATCAAAACCACTGTAATTTGTATACCTATTCTCTTAATATTAAATGATGCACAAATGCTAATTACTGTGAACCATTCAAAGCTAAAGAAGCCATAGACTTTCTTCACCTGTATAATGGCTTTTTACTACTAATTACCAAAGCCAAAGATGGCTGATTCACAAATCTGATTCATCTTCTTCAGTATGGAGATCTCCTGAAAATACCAGGTTATAATACACATTGTGTGTCTATTAAAAAAAATATATACTTATGACTTTGCTGCTCTATTTGTTAGAAATATTTTCTAACTCTTACATTCTTAACAAATTATAAATGATTAATGCATCCTACTACCTGAAAACAACTTAAAAGATAACAAAACTCAGCTTTTGACGATTTTTCTTTTCTCCTATTTCAATAAAAGAGATCATATGATGAAATGGAACTTGAACCAAAGGCTTATAACTTAGATAGAGAATAAGTAAGTTTTATAAAAGACGCATTTAAATATATGCGTATTGCAATAAATTTAAATATATGTTTGTTGCTATATTGCTATATTAGTCTATAATAAATATATACTTAACAAGCCATTTTATCAAATGATCATTATGTGATCAATATTAACATCACATGATTATTATATTATGTATAACCTAAGATCTGCTTTATCTCCCCTACTCCCTAAGATATTAGGTAATATCTGACAGTGTTCTTACTTTACATTAAAAAAAAAATATAATAAAGATTTCACTTCTAATTTTTTAAACGTGCATATTTTATTTATATATACATTCTCAAATATAAATTTTGCATTTACTTATCAATAAGAAATAATTTGCTTATATCTAATTTGTAATGAAAAAATTAAGCGTTAAAAGAGAGTTAAGAAATAATTTGATACTGAGACTGGCTTAGAATTCCACATACCTACTCTTTTTTTAGTAGCATCATATATTTCATTTGCTTTTCTAGCAAATTTTTCGCTTTATCTGAAAATAACTAACACTTATATGCTAATTTTTTCAGTGCTCACTTTATTACTTAGAGAATTAAATGCGAGCAGTAATTCTAATTTTGAGACAACACTAAATAACATGTGATCTGTATAAACAAGTGTGTAATTATTTAATTTGATATATCAGTTTTTGCGATAAGATAGAAACTTATGGTGTAGGATCGACTAATTGTGTAGTGTATAATGTAAAAATAAATAGTGTTTGATATACAACACACAGTTTAAATATTAATTATATATATATATTAAATATTCAAACTGTGTGATGTATATTATTATAGTGTATATTTTTTTATTTAATACATAATTGCTTTTTATTAGTATTATAATGCAAAATTTTAAAATTAATTGAAAAATTTTTTTTATATAATGCTAAAATTCATACTGAAATATATAAATTCTTTTACAAAAAAAAATAAAAAGTACTAAGATTTACATATTGTGAAGCAAATAAATGTGTAAATCTATTACTAACTTAGGATTATTTTCATTGTTATATGATAATTTAATTTTTATATTGTAACTATTCATAAACGCTTTATTTATTAAATTTTCTTTCACATATTTATAGCATTTAACGAATGAATATTTATCAAATTTGATTTTTCAAGATTTAACAAATTCTAACTCATACTCCTTCTCAAAATTTGATAGTTCTATTAAATAGATTTTAGCCTCTCATTCTCTTAGATCAATTTCACACTTTTTTAAAGCTAGAATCTGTTCTTTATATTAAAGTTCACTAATTCTTGAAGTTAACTCATTCTTCTTATTGTCATTTCAGTATCAGAATTAACTACAATGCTTTTTCTAGACTTTTTCTTTGCACTTTGTTTATGACTAATAAGAATTTCGTCTTTAGTATCAGAGTTATTTACATTCCCTTTTTTAGATACTTTCTTACTAGTAAATCATAATTAACATTTTATAGAAATTGATTTTGCCTGTACATTAGCTATATAAATAATAAATATTTAAATTATTAATGTAAATATAAATATAACATAAAAATAACATCAGTGCTACATATTTTTATAATATTCTAATTTACCTTGATATTTATTAGATAGAATATTATGAGCAATTAGACCTTTATTCTATCCTCAGTAGGTATATTGAATTTTTATGAATACGAATTGCATTGAATCTTTCTCTATCTAATTTTCTTCCTCTATGCATATTAATAAATTAATAAATTTAAAATTTACATAAAAAATTAAAATTTTTTTAATATATTGCATTAATACATACTGTAAAATAACTATTACTAGTTTGAGATTTTTTTCATGATGGTTGCTTAAGATATGGACGGTCTCAGCAGTATTAGTATTATCAGAAGATATTAACTAAATGTTATTGTCAATCTTTGATATACACTTATTAAGTGATGCAATAACTCACTTTTGATGATAAAATGAAATCCAATCTAATAAATATAAGAATAATAATTTATAAAAAAAATTTTTTATTTAATAATCTAAAAAATTTGCTACTAACTAATAGTATTTTTATCAATTTTTTGAATATTATCAAATAAATGATTGATTGTATCCTCTAATTCAGCTGTTAGAATTGCATACATATTATTTTTTATAATATCATTATATAGTTTTTCTCTGATTTTCCTATTATTAAAATAAAAATAAAATTCATTAAATTATTTTATTAAATTAAAAACATCAATTTTATTTACTTACCTTTTATAATATACTTTACAGGATTTTAAAAAATAAACTAAATATTCTTTCCAATTTCTTGTTTTGTCTATTTCATTTAAAACTAATCTTAGACCTTGTACTTGTGTATAATTCAGATCTGCATAATACAACTTCAACCTTTTTTATAAATATACATAAATTGAGATGCTAAACCTGTTAATTGAAGTATTAAATCAAATAAAATACAAAAAATCCTCTGATATGCAACTGTTGTTACATAATTAGTAAATACACAAACAAAAGTAAAAATTAAAAATATAAAATTATCAAATTAGTTAGCATTTAAAACTACAATTTATAAAAACCAAAATATAAAAACTAATATTATAAGATTTTTTTATACTAATAAATTTTGTAATAAACAAAAATAAATTATACTTAGATTATATTAAGGGTTATAATAATTAATCTCAAATTCGTTAATTTTACCTGCAACACATTTAAAAGAAAGATCTATTTAAAAGTGTTTACATTTTGTCTATTCAGATAATTGTTCAGGTGTAGTACAGATAATCATTATATGATTATCTTCAAAAATTCTAGTAAAAAATATTGATATATTAATAATTAATCAATCTTATAAAGAATATAATTATATATATTATATATATTTATCTAAACACTTTACATATTCACAAAAATTATCAATATTACGTAAATAATTATATATAACTCTTAAAGGACCATGACCTTGTGGATGGATTTCTTTTTAAAATTTATCTACATAATATCAAAGATAATCTGCATTATTTAGAAAAGCATGAACATCTGCAAGATATTTAATTCTGAAATAAGTTTTAATTAAATTTCCTAAAAAATATAAAATTAAAATTTAATTATCATTATTTATTATAAATATTTGTACTAACTTTAAAAATTGTATTTATATCATCAATTACCAATTAATATATGAGTTAGTGTAATATTTATAGTATTAGCATCTACTTGTTGAATTAGTTCTTATAAATGAATATGAATAGAAATTGATACATAGTTGGACGATGATGGTAGATGAGAATGAATACCTTGAGATATCAAAATTACAAATGGGCAGCATAACTGAATTTCTATCTATGCATAAATGTTATACAAAATTTTTATATAAGAATACATATGCTGAAAAGAAGTATCATATGGTGATACCTTAAAAACAATTATGATTGTCATAAAAAAAATTTTACTAGATTGTTTTTCACTTACTTTACGATAGAATGTGGTAACCTATCTCTGAGATCTCTTAACCTGCATGATTTTTACTAGACATGTTTTCTCATATTACGTAATATTTATATATTTATTAGAGATATTTTTATATAATTAACATATTTATTAGAAAAAAATTCACAGTTAGTATACATTTATCATTTTTTATTTTTACATATTACCAACTTTCTATTTGATTAATTTCTATTATAAGTTTAGATAAAATATTTAATATTTTATCTATCTCTCCAGAATCATTCTCATCTTTCTCTTTTATTTCCATCTTTGTATTATTATCAATAAGATCCTCTAAGATAAATGCATCTGCTGATTTTTCAATTCGCTTTAAAAATGATTCAATATTTTAATCACTTTTTTTTTGTAAAATTTCTCACAATAAATATATCTTTCGTAATAACAATCTGAATAATAGGTATGATCACAGATAAACACTGTACCATTATCATTAATAAATAGAAGTTTGCATTGATCACATAATCCAGGTTGTAGTAGACATGATATGCTATATCCTATTAGTAAAGACCATAAGTCTACCTCTTTTCTTAAGATCACAAGCTGATAAATTTTTGGAAGTTTCTTTTTATTGGCTTTTTTATTGAATTTTGGCCCACTTCGTCTGCGATTATAAAACATTTCTTGAAAGTATTATAATAAAAAAAGGCTGGCTTTATTTGATAGAAAATTAAGCGTTCTAATACTATATGGATATCGTCTTGTTTTGCAATACATATTTTAAACGTAAGGTCATGATTCACTAGAAATTAGTAAATAAAATAGATAAAATAATTTTATTAAATAATTAACATTAAAATATCACTAATATTACTGATAACATAGGCCTACATTATAATGCTATCAGTTGTTAAATTTGATGAAGTATTTGCTTAAATTTGACTATGTATATTTTTCACATAATAATCATTAAAATTTGGCAAATATGTCTTAATTATTTCATAGAAAGGATAATTATTATCCTTCTAATAAAACAAATCTGACAAAAATATTAAAGATATTTTATTATAGTTTTTTCATTTCTAACGCAAAGCAAATGTTCATATTTTAAAAACTGTTTCTACATATTCATCAAATGAGCATGATTGAAATAGAATTGCGTATATATTGAGCACTGCTAGAACTAAGTTATTAAGTAAATCAATCGTAGTTCAGTATTCAATATCTTTATAGGTTTGTTCAAATTTATCTATTACTTTTGTTTTAATCTTAATCTAGCCTTCTCATACAAGTTTTAACAAGAAATTTATCCTCTATAGATAGGGTTTTTTTGCTAACATTTTACGCTTACCAAATATGAAATAGAATAGGTTTTCAAAAAGAGGATGATACATTAATAAAACTTGTTCATGGCTATTTAATGACACATAGAGCAGACTTAAAATAGGTAGAAATACTTCAACTTCATAAGATAATCCTTCTGTATATAATGTCTTTCAAATAAATATCTGATCAGGCCAATCAGCAACAATTGGTGTAACTCGATTATCTAAATGCTTTGCTTTATTATTTATAAATAAAATAAGTTTTAAAGCATTAACATAATCTTAAACTGAATGTAAATATTGCTCTTTAAATCCAACTAGTTGAAGATTCTTTGTAGATCGTTCATCTTTTCACTCTATAATATTATCATTATAAATGTGTATCGTCAATACTTCAATTCGATTATTAATATTTAATTGTCTTTGTAAACTCAAAATGTTTGATGATCTAAATACGAGGTATTAAATACTCTACTATATTTTCGTATCAAATACCAGTTAATTCTTCATGATTCTACATTAGATAGATTATGAATTGATTTGCCATTAAAAGTAAGTGGTACAAATTGAAAACCTGTGACAGGTTTTGCTACGTATGTAACAAAATATTTCACTGCTGAAGTTGAAACTGTATCTAGTCTGCGAATTTCATGAATTGCATGGTAATCATTTATGTTATAAATATGAAACACATCTCGCTAATAAAAAATAAATTATTGTTTATTTTTTGTACATTTTTTTTAATTTTTTTTAATTTTTATTTCTTTTATTTTTATTTTTTTCTTTATTTCATTCTTTTTATTTTTATTTTTTTTTATTCTTTTATTTTTTTATTCTTTTATTAATTATAATTTAAGATATACATTTTCTATAAAGTGTTGTTCAATCTTTAATATATATTCTTTTTAGACCTTTTTGTGAAA
Source organism: Funneliformis caledonium (assembly GCA_910591825.1). Taxonomy (NCBI): domain Eukaryota; kingdom Fungi; phylum Glomeromycota; class Glomeromycetes; order Glomerales; family Glomeraceae; genus Funneliformis; species Funneliformis caledonium. The sequence goes on from CAJVPQ010002846.1 coordinate 9,450, forward strand.
TTCATTCACTGTTTTAGCATATGCTAAATACTTAAGATTCAACATTATATCAACAGTTTCTCATGTTACACCTGACGCCATTAAATACAAACTAACTTCTAATTTATATTAATTAATAAATTTATTTTGCAAACCCGTTATTGTATAATATAGTCTAATGATTGCTTTTTTACTTCATTTATATTGTATGCAGAACGTTCTTTAGGAATGACCAAATTTATCATATAATTAAAAAAGTCTTTGAGTTGAGAATTAGCATCTTCAATCATACGTTTAAATCTTAACAAATCCAATTCTAAATTGCATACTCTTAATAATGCTGACGATATAGTACTTTTGTTAATGTTTGAATTTTTGAAGCAAACGTGAAATTTTAACAGTTAGAACTTTTAAGTTAATAAAAATATTTATATAAAACATTACAACTAAATACTTGCCTGTATTATCATTAGGTTTGATACTATTATTATTAAGCTCTATCGATTCTAATACTTCTTTATTTTATTAAGTTATTAATCTTTTTCATATATATTTTTGTTTTCTTCGTTGTTTCCTTTCAACCTCTACTATACTGCAATAATGCGGGTGACATAATTGTCCTCCTACTTCAAGATAAGAGTACGTTTGTAACATTTTGTTCTTATAGTATTTATCATATGCAAATTTCATAATAAGACAAAACTTAACATTTAAACGCGTACAATTCATAATAGAGCAGAGCCTAAAATTTTTAGTTTTATACATATTATGTAAAAAAAACTCGTTAAAAAAATTAAAACTAAAAAAAAAACTCAAGTATGCAACTCATTATGCAGATAATAAACTTATTTTTCAAGTTGTTAAATTTGATCTGACCAATCACAGTTAGTGTTTGTTTATCAAATAACAGCCAATTATAAAGAAATTCAGTCATGCTCAAATGGGCATTTTTCTAAATTTAACATTATAAGATTTTTGAATAATTGATTCACATTTAATAGTATTTCCACATGATGAGGATAAGCTATTAAAAAAATAAAATTATATATAGATAATTAATTAATAACTTTAAAAGGATTATAACTAGTAATTGAATTTAATAATAACTTACGACAAAGTTTTTTTTAGAGCTATTACTTAATACTATAAACAGTTATTTACTGGTTCGTCTGTTTCACCCTAAAATAAATTATATTTTTAACTGAAGTTAATAAATTTATAAAGTACAAAATATATTAGAAAGATAAAAATTAAACCTCATATAATCCACTTAAAGTTGTTGAAATAAATTAAGGTCAACATTTTCTTTAATACATATATACCGGTAAAACTTTTCATTGAAATTCCATCTATCACAACCAATAAAATAAGATGGTGGTATTGTTTCATCATGACGCTTTAGACATTTTAATACAGGCATTTTATGTTATCCTTTTTCAGTTTGAATTGCTGACAAATATATACTAAATAAAAAATTTTAGCTAGTTAAATGTACAAGTTACACAATTTTAAATTAATTTAAAATTATTTACGCAAAAGTATTATTTTCTACTCATTCACTTTTAGGCATAAATCAGAATCAGGATCTACAGACTCGTGTTCCATTTCCTGAAGTTCTGGACTTGCAAATTCACATATTTTAAGTCCATAGGATACTGAATCTTAAAAAAAATAAATATTAGTAAATTATTTTATTTTATTTAATACTTACATCTGCAAATGCCGCGTTTACATCTTGCCACCCTTCAACATAAACTATCGCAACTCCATCTTTGCTTGTTGGTGGATATTCAATAGGAGTTAATGAATGCAATACAGTTTTAATGGTTATTTGTTTCGTAATATATATTTCAGTGTCTTCCTCCAAATCAAGTGTTGTATTATTTAACTAAATCAAACAATATTTTTTATTATTTCATATATATCTATAAAGTAAACATGATAATAATAAAGTACCTCCATATTTAAGTCTTCTTCATAAACAATATCCTCTTCATTAATAACTATAGACATTTTTAATTATTGTTTAACGCGAACTCTGAGTTGTTGCAATAAAAGGTATTTGAACGCGTGAGAATTTTTTTCTCTTGCTTATATCATATTTTAATATGTCACGTTATGATCTGTGACATTATATCACCAACTTTATCAAGGGGTATTACATTAATATTCTTAATATTTTGCGATATAAAGTCGAACCTCCGTTTTTTAAGCTAATCTCTAAAAAATGTCACAAATACCACCTCAGGTGCATGAAACAATAGAACAGTTCTTCAAGAGTAGTTCGACTTGGTCACTATTTTCGTTTCTCCAGTACAGAGAGGGTGTAGACGATTTCACATACGACAAAGTGAAAGAGCATATGTTATACAAGAGTGCTCTGAATTTGTTATCCAAAGATCACGATCAAGCTCGAAAGTGTCTTCTTAATTTTGAGGTTAAGTATATATTTATTAGCGATTAAAGTAGACGAGTCATGGTTGGGTTCAAGGACTTGGATACATTCCGGTCCCGAGACAAATACGTGATGTATTGACAAACCCTGAGTAGCCAGCTGAATTCGCTTGGCGGGTGAGAGTGGAGTTCGTCTTCCCTCAGGCGTCCTTGAATAGACTTCGCGTTATTGCCATAACGCAACTGGATGGGTTCGTCCCAACTGGTTGTCAGACTTCGTGTTATGTTATGGTCCACTTTGATTCGTCAATAATACGGGTAGTTTCAAAAATAGGTTATTTAACTTTGCGTCCTCGTCAATGTTGGAATTATCCCTCCCATTATCTTCATTATTCAAGACTGCATACGCCTCATTAATCTCTTTTATCTTCCTTTCGGCTTCTTCTTTGGTTAACCACTCACAGCAATTTTACTTGTACTAATATTTGTTTTCTTTTCTATAAAAGAATGAGAGATCTTCTGGGAATGTCCACAATTTCTGGACAACGATCGAAAAAAAACGCTACGGGGATCGAATTGGCATCGCAAGGGTAAGTGAAAAATACAGTGATTTTAGAGTATTAGTTTCAACATGATGATCCTAATTAATAATATGACAATGTTTAAGGCTGATGGTGTCTTACGCATGTTAGAAGGCACGACCGCTGGTCAACAGCATGTTTTTAATATTCAGCAACAAGACCTCCTCGAT
>CAJVPQ010002847.1:0-12572 GCA_910591825.1 Funneliformis caledonium
AATTATTTACGTGAGCCATGTAATATGTAATAACATTGTCAAATCAATTTGGCGAAAAATCCGGGTAATGGATAAATTCGGGAAGTTATTTGATAGTCATTGTTTATTAAAGTTTGAAAATGTTTAAGGTTTATCATGGGATCCTTTATAAAATCCTAATATTGCAGCTATGATAGTTGAAACACATCCTAAAGCACCTGCAATAATTAAACCACAAGCTTCATCACATCTAGGCTTCGGAGGTGGTGTAGGTGGAGGAGGTGAAGCATTTTCAGGAATTGGAGGATAGCAAATTTGACCGCTGAAAGAAGGTGTAGAACAACTAATATTGTTAAAACCTTGAATTTTTGCTTGAATACGGAATATGGTGTTGTTTACAACGTCTTTGCCGATGATTATTTCATTGTTCACACTGTCGTTAATAAGTGTGCGCCAATCGAACGTTAATGGATTTTCATCACATGAATCCCGAGAGATGACGATCCGCAAAGCATACTAAGGATTTTCATATATCAGTACATTAAGACATTAAAAACGAAAAAAAAGTAAGCAATGTGCATGTACTTTGCCAGCCTGAAATAGATATTTCCTTCGCCCATGTGGTAGAGTGTGGGGTAGTCTGTGATACTTCCGTCATTTTTCAACTTTAAATCGTTGATATATCATTACATAGACCATTTGAGTAATGAAAAACAACAAACTAAGGAGAAAAATTATAATTAGATTGATTCTTGGAAGATTCATGATTGTGTAATCATTCATTAAAAAAAAAATCAATGATCCAATTTGACAGCTTTATTTTTTTGTTTTGGTTTTTTGAAAAAAAATTTAAGATATTTATCATTATATAACAAGTAGTAAAAAAAGCAACAAAGAAAAAAACAAAAGAATAAAAGTACAATTTAAATAAAACGACGGATAAAAAAATATAAGCTATACTATTCTCATTTTTTTTTTTTGAATTTCCATTTTAAATTATTTTAATTTACAATAAAAAATTTCATGTGAAAGAACGTTCACATCATATGACTTATATGACTTACATGACTTGTCATAAGCCATTTGTCATGACTTATGACTTTGTCAAATATTCCTTAAATTAGGCCGGCATTATATTTTGCCGGAAATATTAATGAAATCATATCCATAAAGGGAATTTAGTTACAAATGTAACGTTCAAGTCTACCAAAGAAGACGATTTTTTATTTTACTTATAATTCCGGTTAGTTAACCTATAGTCATATGGAAGTTTTCTAGGAAAATCAGGTCAGGCTGAGAATTTTTTTACTAAAATTTAGACCTTATTACATTTTAATCTAATAGCATCAAAAATTAAAATTCAATAAATCAAAATTTTTGTTAGAAAATTCCCAGAGCCTGATTTTCCTAGCAAACTTCCATGTGACATATGACTTTAAAGTCATAAAAATTTTGATATAACCACGTCATATGTCAACTCTGCTTTTGAATGGGATATAGTCATTCTTTGCTCGGTAATCTCCATAGGATTTTCATTGCGGGATTTTTTAAAGGGCGTAGCATTAAAATGAAATTGTTCATTTGATGCACAGTACAAAGAGCAGCTAAATTAAGTCCGAATATCACTTAAAATTGTCAAAATTGATGAACCACAATAAATTTTTATTTCTTTTTATAATATAAATGTAATACGTTTCTATATATTAAAACAAAATAAATTTGCAGACGTAAGGGCTAACGTAATTACGAGATGATACTTTTTCGGAATTTAGAATTCGTGATTATGTACCTTCGGGAGGGTTTGAGCGCCATTCGTTTTATAATACCTTCAGATCAAAGATTATCTCCATAGAAAAATTTTTTTTTTTTGTGTATTACAAATCATTTGAAAAATTCCATAATTACAAATTAAAAATTTTAGATCCTTTATATGTTACAATCATATATAAAACAAATAACTATTACAATAATACTGTTAAGTAAAATAGAACTGCAACCCGTCAGAATTTCAATATCTGTTTATCCGATTCCTTAATGGGTATTACCCCGCTTGTAATTAGACTAAATTATCTATAAAAAATTTACTTTAAAATCAAAAGATATTTTTTTTTTGATAGGTGAAGTAGGTGAATATTTTTTAAGACGTTTGTTAATTAATTAATTCCAGTTGATCCTGTATGAAGAATAGAATTTTATTTCTCAACTTAATTACATCATCAATAACTTTGAGAATGAATACTTCCTGTATAACAAAATAATTTCAGACCCAGTTAGTTCGTGATTAGATTTTGGCCTTTTTGTAATTCGTCTCTGTTATATTTTACTTTCAATGTCTGGAATAGAGGCCTGCATAGTCCAAATTTTGAAGCACTGCACTTTAAGCCAAGAATCAAAAATTCCGGCCCGCCCAGCCCGGAAGATTATTTTCAGTAATTTTATTAACTTACTTATTTATTCGATCTCTTTCATAAAAATTTTTTATAAAATATTGGCGTACCAATAACATAATTATACCCTGAAACTATCAAAAAGTTTCACTTTTCTTTTAACAAATTACAATGCCAGACATACAATAAATAAGGAAACTTAGAATTCTATGTGTTATTATATTTAAGGCTAACAAATTATTAACATAAGTAATAATGCCAAAATGTCACTTATGGTCAAAAAATATCCAGCCAAATTTAAAGTATGGGAAGAAAATTACCATAAATACGTTAAAAAATCGAGCCAGGATAATAATGTCTCAAAAATCCACTTTAGTACTGCCAACCGATGAAATATACAAGCGTCGAATTAGTCAATTCAAACTTAACCTTTAATCTTTACTGTATATCGCTTGAAAACTCGGAAATATAGTTTAAATATTACATATATGCAGACTATTTTTTTATATAAAATTCGTGCGAAGTGGCTCGAACTCATTCATAATTCGAAGAAAATATAAACCTCCTTCATTCAGAATATCGGTATTAGAGAACGACATTCTGGATTCGGGAATAGGGATTCGTGATTCGAGATAATGGCATGGTGATTTCGGGAATATGGATTCCTGAAAAGGAACATTTGTGACGGGAAATCGAACTGTGACCTTATAGACTATAAAAAACCTTAAATCTATGAGTTAAAGCATTCTCTACATAATGTACTAATCTAACTTACCAGTTTTGTCTCAAAATTCCAAAATTCAATTGGTCACGACTTCCAAAGAGTGTATTGAAAGTACAATAATAATAAATATTTATTGTTACGGTATATTTCAGGCACGCATAATATTTCAAAATGCCATCTTCCTTTTCCAAAGCAAAATTTCTTAAACAAAACTGGTTATTTTTGAACTTAGAATTATTTAATTTCAACATTTTAGTTTTATAAATAACTAATTGGCAATTCATGGTCAATATTTCTTAACTGCTAAAAGAATTACGAAAAATAATTTCCATTATAAGTTAAAGTTTAATTTTATTGATTTAAATTTTAACTTTTAAAGATCAGAAGGGATAAAAAAAATATAATAAAAAAAAAATTTAAAAAATTAAAAAGATATTATTTTTTATTATTATTATAATGATTTATATCTAAAGTAAGATTTATATCAAATACTTTGAATAAATTATAAAAAATATTATATTTTAATATTTCTAATAAAATTATTTTATCGGAGGGGATAAAAAAAAAATTAAAAAAAATTAAAAAATAAAATTAAAAAGATCGGAGGGAATAAAAAAAAATCAAATAATTAATAAAAAGATCGGGAAAAATATAAATTAAATAAAAATAAAAATAAAAAGATTGGGGGCATAATAAATAAATTAAAAAAAAAATTATTCGATTCTTCTTATCTTTTGTCGAGGATAAAACATCTTTTATTACAGTTACTACTGAGAAAGATTCGCTGGTACTAGCCAAACCCATTCCACTTTGAACGGATCACGACCGCTTCATCAGGATCGAAAAACGGATGGATTTCTTCGAGAATCACGATCATTTCTATGAGATCGATAAAAGCCGATGGATTTCTTCCAATGATCGATAGCACTATAATTTCTTCCAGTAATCGCAACCACTTCAATGGATCGATAAAACGGATGGATTTCTCCCAAGGATCACGACCACTTCTATGGGATCGATAATACGAATACATTTCATAACATCGCATCGTTAAAGTAATATTGGGGGGAAACGAGAATAACTTATTAAAATTGCCTCTCCTATATTCCGCATACAATTTCGTCGTTATAGTATGAATTTTTAACGTCCACCACCAAAAAATCACAGGCACGCGATCAAATTTTACCGATCGTTTCCAAATAACGGGGCCAACTCAAGGTTAGCTAGCTCATGTTTTGGCCTTTCCATCATTAGCTCTATTGAAAAGGGATTAATAATTAAACGATTGTGAGTAAACAGAAACAAAAAATATAGTCATATGCCAACTCCCTCAACTAAGCCGTACTAAAACGATCACCCTTCATAAAGAACAAGATCAGTAATCCACGCAAACGAGTTGTCCTGCACTTCTGTTGAGGCAGGCCTCAGCAAAAATCGGTAACATCTCATCATTTCGTAAAACGACAAACATACGACAAATACTGATAACTAGTTTTGCTTCGACTATTCAATACATAACCGATCCCTTCTACAGTATCAGTAGACCCAAACAGCCTTCTACTCAGTCTTATCTTACCTGGTATTAGAGTACGTCAACGAAAGAAATAAATAAAAAAGTAAAGTTCAATTTTTTTCTATAGAAAAATAAAAGACGAGAAAATTCTATAGGTTAAGGATTAAAAAAGCTTGACTTGAAAAAACGTAGAATTAAGAACGGCTCTCGGAATCTTTTTGTATTTTTAAAAAATTTTTTGCATCATGAAGTGTAGTGGAAATTGGTGAGTTTATATAATCACATAAACGATCTATGATTGCGTCATAGTGAGAATCAAATTTACGCGTCATGTCGCGTATACTATATGCAATAGTAGTATCACAATTCTTTATGATTTAATATAATACTATCTTCCCCTGCGATCTTCACCTGCATCCCCAACAGAATTTCACTTTCACGTGATCATTATAAAAATATTTGTCACCCTGCGTCACACCCTCAACTTTTCATGGGACAGAGAATTTTTTTTCGGTAGTGAAATACTATTTGTCACGCAATTATTTGTCACCGGTAAATCTGGCATTATCACATGTAATTGCATAATGCGAGCCAAAATGTCACGTGAAAGTGAAATTTTGTTGGGATACTGGGGAAGTTTCCTGCGTTCATTATCACGTGATCATAAAATATTTGTCACCGGCTGTTTTAAAAAAATAACCAGTGAAACGACTTTGAGTACAAAAAATAATGTCATTCAAATTCCTTAAATAAGAACAGAGATAAAATTATAAATTTTTTTATTTTCTATGTATTTTTGGTGAAAGATTCTTTGTAAACTTTCAATATTTATATACGCAGTTCAATAAAAGTTATATCAGTAAATTATTTATTATGTGACCTCTTCGCAATAATTTAAATAACTTATATGAAAACTGTATTGAAAAGAATAAATAAAATATTTCATAGAAACTTGATTTATATAATTACATTACAAAATTTTTTAAAAAATCACGGTAAACTTTATTTATTTTTATTAGCAATTTTTTAAATTATACGAGCACACTTATATAACAACTCATATGACAAGGCTAAAAGATCAGAAAGAAATATAATAAATAAAATAAGTAACTTACAAGTATCGACTTCGTTCCAAGGATGGGGTATCCAATACTGCTCGGCTTGGTCGACTACAAGGATGAGAGATATCCAACAGGACTCGGGTTGCGTGAGCACCCACCCGTGAAATAGTTTTATAAACATAAGGGAAGATGCATAGCAATTCTTATTTCAGAAATCGCAGACTCTTACATTCACGAGCAGTTGTACCGATCCTTCTTAATTGTAAACAATTAAAATCTGTTCCCCCCATCCTTAATAAGAAGAAAATTAATAAAAAAAAATGTTATGAAAATCAAATTTTGCCGCTTCCATTTCTTCGTTGTTGACTAATAAAATTAAGAACATTAACATTAATAAGGTACAGAACATTTTATTTGAATTTTTTTTTTAGTCTTGTCAATATGAGTTGTTATTTATCGGGAGAAAAAGGAAGAAGGAAGTGTTAGAAATCGGAACACGAAAATAAATAGTTATTTCCAGGTATCTTCATCGATTTAAAAATAAATTCTAGAAAAAGAAGTGGAAAAAGGAATTAATTATGGAATCTAAGTAAAAATAGTCACGTAGAAGGTAAAAGATGAGATAGATCGAAATATCAGCGATGCTTAGGAGTAAATATCAAGGAAAAATATTTTTTGTAATGGAGAATATTCGTCCATATTTCACGAAATGACGAGAGGAAACATTAAAGAAAAAGAATAAAGAGCTTACCAGCAGGTTTAGCTTTGAAATCCAAATATCAGCTACGGCAAGAATAAAGTTTTTTTAGAAGATAGTCTCTCGCTGAAAGAAAGAAAGGAGGGCGCGGTTAATTATGAGAGTTTTTTTTTTTTTGTGAAAGGGCTACGAAAAAGAAAAGAACATTATAACTTGGTCATAATTTTGTATAAGGTACTATGAGAAAGATGTGCTCAAAAACTTGTCCGCTTTTTTGATTCTTTATAAAGGAAAAAAAAGGATAACCGCAAATTTGATCGCGTGAAAAATAAAAAAAAAAAAAACTGAAAAATGTTTATTTATACAAAGGCATGCTTTTTTATTTCCAAATATGTTAAATTTGTCGTATTGGCTTTCAGCTAATAAATTTGCCTACCAACTTTACTGGTAATGATCATTTCCGTTCAATTTTAAATTTAAACATGGATTGAGATTTATGAAATGCTGTAATTTATACTTTTTAAAATTTCAAAATCTAGCGTAATTGAAAAAGTTGAATAGAATAGTATTGATTTTTTCAAATACAAAAAGTTTGCATTTCAACAAAATTGGTAAATTAATAATGGCTATCCCTGGATTTTATTTTTTTGATTTGTATCTATGAAACTGTCTGAATCAATCATAATTCCTAGTGCCAATATTATGTCTTCCAAATTTTCCTCTAAATGACGCTTTTGAACCTGTTTTCCAACATATCGAGTTTTCAATTGTTCAGGTGTCATGGTTGATTCCTCTTGTACCGATTTATTATAAGATTCCGCCAATGTAAGCATCGACTAAAAAAAGAAAGTTTGAAATTTTTTTTATACGCAGATCGAAAAAATAAAATATTTTCTTTGGAAGGAAAGGTAAATCTAAATCTTTACATTGACACTCTTTCCATTGATCTCGGTGTGTTCCGTAAAGGTTGGCAGCGTCATCCATGGGTCCGATTTTTTTGTGCAAATTGAGCAACATTTTCTGTTCTAATTAATTCTTTCGATAATTAATCGCAATCGAATAATAATGACGATTCAATCCATGGATCAAAGCCTAAGTATGGATAAATCAAAGAGTTAACGAATATAAACTTTAAAATCAAAACAGATTTAAATTAATGATCGCACTTGAATACTTAATTTATTAAGATGTCCGATATTGGATGTGGTTTGACGTGGCTCTTGACCTAGCATAAGCATTTGAGGATTGATCAGACGAAAGCATCAATAACATCTTTGCCTTTGACAGACTGTATCGGATCAACAACAACAGTCACAGCCCTTTGATTCAATGCCTCAAAACTTTGTTGTGTATTTATATCTACACTAGACAGCCGACATCAAAAACAGGGTGAGTGATACCAGCCAACCACCATTTCGGGTCGGGTCTATAAAATTCATTAATCGAAATCAGATATATACCTCAATAATTCATACACTAAAAAACTTCAATTCATACCGTCCAGTTTGCTTCAACATATCTGGGATCGACCGCTTCTACGGAAACGCCTGTACTACCACTTTGAGGCATAGCAAATACATCAATTACACGTACACGAATTCACCAAGCATCAAACCCATAACTTCCAGGTGCTTCGGCACGTCCTATCAATAATTTATAAATTAACAAGTATAAATTGATGTTGAATAATATTTGGAAAAATTAAATAAAAACTAACCGTGTTTTAACAACAAATACCAAAAAATGAAAATTATTAGCGTGATGAATAGTATTCCAGTAATAACAACGCAAAACCAGAAATTTTTATGACATCTGATTTGATTTCCTACCTTAAGCAAAGCTAAAGAAGAAATATAAAACCATTTCCGCGTAATCCACTGTTGGAGTATCTGGTGCCCAGTCCGAAAATTCGTTGAAGTCTTTTCATTTTCAAAAATGACTAGAAGGAATTGAAATTTGGATATTTGATCAAAATATACTAATACCGGCCCAATGACCATTGAAGTATTTCATAAATTCTTTTTTGAAAAGGTTGGATAAAATTAGTACTTAACAAATTTGGAAGGTGGACTTGTCGATCACAAAAATTAAAAGAAATTTGATGCATAATAACTTAAGAGATATTATCTTTGACAATTTCGTATTAATTAGAAAGATGATGATGATAGTAAAATTTATGATTGCTCCCAAATGTTGGGCAAAGATTTCATGAACCGATTAAATCGGAATAAGGAATAATAATTTTCATTGTTCAGAAAAACGTGGTACATCCATCTTTTATCACGTTTTTTTTTGTTGATTGCTAAAAAAAATTAATGGTTCTATACGAATTAAACATTTTTAAAATAATAGCCAATTTTATCTTTGTAATTTATTTTTGGGCTTGTACGCGTTGTAGATATGACGTCTTTATTCATTTTGGATTTCTGCAACATTTATAACAATATCTCAAAAGATGGCGGTTACGTAAATCCATAATCCAATGTTCAGTCCGATTAAAATTTGAAAGACGGTTTAGCAGTGACGCAGGCAAATCCCATTGGATTATAAACCGTGAATTAGAGTCACTTTCTAAAAGCGACCTCGAAGATCATTTCCATATAGCCTTGAATTGAAAGATATCCAATTAAAAATAGTCATGTCCGAAGCATATCGCCTGATCGACGAATGAAATTTGTAGATTTGTTTATTACCAATTTTGTGTTACGTAAATATATTTATAGCGCGTCACTTTTGTTAAACTATTTTTTTCATACGTGCCAAACGAGTAACTCGAAAGATTATAAAAACTCCATTTTTGTATTTCAAATTCATTTTTTTTTTTTCACACTTAATACTTGTTTTTTGTTTTGTTTTTTCCCCCCTATAAACTTGAAGTGAGTTAAAATGTCTTTCGACTTCAAAAACCCAAGATAAAAATGGACTGACTGTTTTACTTTAGGTAAGAAATTATTTTGGACGAACTAGTATATTAAACTTGCGTCATTGTTGGTTCACTTAGGTAAATTGAAAACAGTATGGTAGAGAACCGGAAGCTCTTCGTGGCCTCCTCTCTAGTAGGTAGTCAGTTTAGCATGTTAGTTTTTGGTAAAGGTCTACTAGTTCTCAAGAAGGAATTAGTTATGTCTTCCTTTGCAATACAAAAATTGATATGTCTAGTGAGTTACTTCCGAACCAAGTGCGAGAACGTCCTTCTCTATTTGTATTGTCAATTGTTTATCTACTTTAATTGGCAACGTTTAAGGAAATAGTTCTATCTTTATGGTCAAATGTTTTTCTATTATAGTTGCCCATTATTTAGGTGAATAAATGGAGGGAGAACTGGAAGCGCTTCGTGGCCTCTAACGAGAACGTCCTTCTCTTTTTTGTTTATTTATCTATTTAGTGGCTTGCTTAGATTTATTTAATTCTTTTTTTTTTTTTAATTTTTAAATTATTAGGTAACGAACGCGAGGAAATTTCTGCGGCTGAAAAACATTTTTTTCTTATTTCAATATGTCAACCAACAACAAAAGAAGTAAGTCTAAAAAAGAATTGCTAAGAAATTATTTTGGGCGAACTGCTGTTGGTACTTGTAAAATTCGCTTGAAGATCACGTCGGTTTGTCTTGTTGCCCTAAATATGTATTGCTTGGCTTTCGTTACGTATCTGAATGACCACTATTGTTGCAATCAACACCTTTATTTTTTAATAACAAAGACATATTTATTTCGATCAGCATATCTGAAAAAAGTTTAATACGATCATCATATGAAATTGTTGTGTTACATCAATATTGGCGTATGTACCATCTACTATCCAAGACAAAAACACCGCTTGTTAATTTCATCATATTAAGATACATGATGAGTCGTGTCAATAGTTTTCTAAAATATAATTTGATAATTTAATCAATTTGACATTTGTTATTTTTTTTAGAATAAATCTATTTGTAACAACATGTTATACATTTTTATTTGTAACAACTTCGAAAAAAATCACGTGATATAATACGTTCGTTACACCAACTGTATCTGTTATTGTTATTGTTATATGACGCAGCGCGACGCAGTTTGTATCACGTGACGCAGATTTATGTATCACGAAAACTGCGGCGCGCTATTAATGCTTGTGTAACAGACATTTCTTGGATAAAGTAAAATTTTTTTGCTTCTTGTGAAAAAATTCGTATTGTATCATATAAAGATACTTACCCCAGAGGTTGGACGGTAACGATGACAGCAACTAAAAAAAGAATTAAGACAGTTGTGCGAGAGCAAGGTGTAAAGGTTCTTACCTCTAAAATCAGAATTGCAGTAATCAAATCCCAATAGAATTGCCATTCTTCGCTTTTTTTGCATTAAGGTCATTTTTTGCTCAAACTCCCAATATAGGAAGCTTTCTCGCTTCGCTTTTTTTTTGTGTTGCAGTCATTTTTTGCGTAGTGTCATCAAACCACAAATAGAAACCTTCTCGCTTCGCTTTTTTTGTGTTGCGGCATTTTTTGCTTAAACTTCTGATAGAAAGCTTTCTCGCTTCGCCTTTCTTTGCATTGTAGTCACTTTTTTGGGTTGTGGTTATTTTTTTGCATAGCACTTTCTTGCTTCACTCACAAAAAACAATTATTATTAAGATGAATATGTCTGATGAATTGCATACCCAAGAATCCATTCAAAATAATACATCTCTTAACCCAGAAGATGAAGGTGAGATTATTAGTTTTTTTCGTTTTGTCTATTTATCAGAGCCAGATTATATTAATATATCACTTTAATTTAATCCCAGTTATGGATCTTTATGTTGGTTGTGTTTTTAGAACATGGGAAAATATCGATGCTATTATGGAAGCTTACGGTAAAAAGCATGGATTTGCAATTATAAAGAAACGGTTAATTCATCATGAAGATGATAGTATTAGGCATCGTAGTTTTGGATGTGAATTTGGCGGCCATTATCAACCAAAAAAACAAATCAATATTAATAAACATCGAGATCGTAAATCAAAACGTCAACAATGTATATAGAATGCAAATTTCAATTGCTCCCAAAATTCTCAAAATATTGTTCTTACCACCTTTAACAATTTGCATAACCATACATTATTCCCTGATATTGAAGAGTATTCACTAATATATCAGAGCATCTCTGATGATGATGTTCTCAAAGAAATCCAATTCCTCACTGAACATGGAAATCTACCAATCACCGTTCAACGAAAGTTGTTAAAAGCAAAATTTTCAACTATACCTATTTTTGATTGTGATCTCGCTAATGCAATACAAAAATATAAGAAAGCAGACATAACACATGATGCATCTCATTTATTAAAAACACCCATTCAACATAAATCAAATGATCTTAGATGGTTTGTCGAGTTTCAGCTTGATAATGATAATAGGCTTATCCGACTTTTTTGGATGTCTCCAACTCAGATTTCTATTTGGTTGGAATACCATAATGTTATTTTGAATAATAATACCACTAAGACCAATCGTTATGAAATGCCACTTTCACTTTTCCTTGCCATTGGCAACAATACTAGGTCACATTTTGTTGCACAGGCTCTTGTGTCTGATGAAATAACTGATTCCTATAAATGGATCTTAGAGTATATAAAAAAGGCAACGATAACTGAACTATTAGTATTCGTTACTAATGCAGATCTCGCTGCAAATGCAGCAATCGGACAAATATATTTAACAGCTTATCCAATCTATTGTATTTTTCACATTAGTGAAAATCTACCAAAAAACCTAAAATTCAAACTTTCTGATCAATACGATAATTTTTGTTTGTGATTTTTTAGATGCCGTAATAGTGTGTGTGAAGAACTTTTTTATGAAAGATGGTCAAGTCTTATCGAAAAATACTCCAGTGCAAAAGATTATTTGATAAAAGCCCTCTATCCTAGCTGACAAGCGTGGGCTCACGCATTTACATCAAAAATATTTACTGCAGGAATACAGACTACTTCTCGTGTTGAGAGTTTTAATAATATTATTAAACGTGAGCTAAAAAACAACAGTTCCTTATATGAACTTGTCAGTGTCCTTGATGTACAGCTTGAAAATGGGGTGCAATGGAATCATTTTTTCAAATATCGTACCTATTGAATTGTATGGGAATCACATCAGTTGGCAAGGATCTTTTTCCTGAAATTGATAAAATGATGTCTAAATATCTGACGCCTCACATCTTATCTGCTGAACGCTTAGAAATGGCACAATGTCTT
>CAJVPQ010002848.1:0-12571 GCA_910591825.1 Funneliformis caledonium
CGATTTACTTTGTATTTCCTTATATATAAATTTAATAAAGTTACTGGCAGTACCACATCGTTAAAAAAAAAAAAAAAAAAAAATATAAATTATTTATTTGCAAGATATGATTTATCCCTTAAATAATATTTTTGGTAAATTTGATAGAAATAAAATTTTGATTTTTATTAAAAATTAAATAAAATATAAAAATAAAAATTTTTACAATAAATATTATGCTATTTTATAAAAATATCTGCAATTAATTAATAAATTTGCCATTTTATAAAGTTAAAGATCAGTAAAGTTTCTAACAAATTTATTAAAATTTTTAAAATGCTAAAGTAATATGTTTCTTTATATATAAATCTAAATCTACATTTTAAATCTTAAATTTAAGAAAAATTAAAATTAAAATGATACATATACTTTAAAATTTTTATAAATAATAAGAATAATAAAAAATCAAATTCTGGAATTTTTTAACAAAATTTTGATTTTATCATTTAATGTTATTAATTAAAATTTAATAAGGTTTTAATTTTAGCTAAAAAATTTCAAAAATCTGATTTCTAGTAATCATTTATATAGAATTTATATATAAATTGTGCACTTAAATTAAATGTTAAAAAAATATTAAATTTTACTTATTTTTAAATACAACTAGATTAGTTTAATGATATAACAACTCTATTGCTGCTAAGTGATCTTTTCTCTAAATATTATCTATTGTACAAAATTTGATTGTTATATTTTAGAATGAAATGAAAAAAAGAACAAAAAGTAATAATAATAAAATCAAAGATCTTATTGCAGCAGATTGATCTAATCTTTAAAATTAGAAAATTTAATAAAAAAAAAATAATGTAAATGAAAAAAAACAAAATTCAAATTTCAAAAAAAATAAATAAATTAAATTAAATAAAAACAACTTACCTATACTAACGATCTTAAGAACAAAAAAAATGAAATTCATTAAATATTATTTATCAAGGCTTTGAAAAGGGAATGTATGTCATATCTTCCTGATCTGACTGAAATGTCGGAAATCTTCTTCGGATTAGATCTTTGGTACGGGTATCATATAAATTGTGATTTTTTTTTTGGAATTTTTTTTTTATATAATTTAGGTTATTTGGTTTTTCGCCTTTGATAACTTGAAAGTTGATTGGCAGGTTTTCTATCTTTCCTTCTGACACTTGTGTTTCACAAGGAGGAGTAATTTGTTTTTTGTTTTTTTCAAGAAATTTTTCAACAAAAGTAAATGAAAATCGAAATTTTGGAGTAACTTTGTAATTAATGAAGAGAGAAAATTCTAATTTTGACGAGAATCCAAAATAGTCGTGCGTGGTTTTACCCACCCCTTTCAACATCCAACAACCATTTAATAATGATTAGCACCAAACAATAATGTACATTAACTTTAAAAGCTTATAACTCATTAATTTCAAATGCCGGAAACTTTCATTTTTAATCCTCATATATTTTATAATAAAAATTTTATTCGACTTAAAGATGAGGGGCGAAACCTATTTAATAACAGTCGAAACTTAGACGAAACTATATTAAAATCATAATAAGGGATACGACGAAAACCTTTCGATACGACGATAGCAGAAACTGTCGAACTATATTAAAGACATAGAAAAGGGTATGACGAAATTATTTTGAGGTTCCGGCAGGCATCTATAGTTCGACTATAACTAGTTTTACCATTTAGTTCAAAACCGACCAGTTAACCGTCGGTTTGAAATGAAGAGTAATTTAGTTTTCTATTTAAATGTAAATACGTCTTGCTTTTTTTTTTAGATCGCATAAAAGTTCAAACTATCAGAAAAAAGGCAAGGTAAAGAAATTTTTTTTTGAAAAGATTGATATACGTAATTCACGTGATGTACAGGTTAATTGTTACCAAAAGAAATCAATAAAATAAAGCAGTTGTTAATTCAAATAGAAATAATAATATTCCAATTACCCATAATATTCAAAAACATAAAAAAAAGAAAAAAAAAAAATATGAAAAACGATGCCTAAAGATGGTAATAATTAAATCAAACGCTATGATTGGATGGCAATTTAAGTAATACAGATTTCTTATTTCCAAACTAGGGATGGATCGGTCCTGCCTTAGACCGGTTAATAGGACCGGTCCTTGCAGTCCTCGGACTATAGGTCCTTTATTATTTATAACATATTATTTTAAATTTTATAAATACTAAATAAATTGTTTTATTTATAAAATATTACAAAATTAGCGTTGGTCCGGTCCATAAGTCAGTCCTAATATTTTACTGTAACGATAATGTCCGAAATGAAAATATCGGAAATGGAAAAATTACGAGATTAAGAAGGCGCAGGAATCGTTTCGTATGAATTATTTTATTATACTTTTTTATTTATTAATTTACACAATTAATTTATTAAATTGATCATTTTATATGTATATTTTTTCTGATATGTTCTAAACCAATCCTTGAACCAGTCTTATAAATCGGTCTGTTTCGAGAAGAAAACAAATCTTGGACCAGACCGAATGGTACAAGACCGGTCCAGTCCAAAGAAAGATGAAAGACCGGTCTTTTTGGACCGGACCGATCCAACCCTATTCCAAACTCAAATTTTCAAATTCAAGCAATATATCAAATCCGTCATTGCGAACTTTATAAACTTTAGTTAATATATATATTATATATATTTCACGTAATAAACACTCTTTCTAATCAGATAAAAAAAAAAAGAAACTTATGAATCAAACAAAATATGACA
This sequence comes from Funneliformis caledonium, assembly GCA_910591825.1. NCBI lineage: Eukaryota > Fungi > Glomeromycota > Glomeromycetes > Glomerales > Glomeraceae > Funneliformis > Funneliformis caledonium. The sequence goes on from CAJVPQ010002848.1 coordinate 2,746, forward strand.
ATTAAATAAATTAAAAGAAAACTTTATAAAAAATTACAATAGAAAAAATTTTAAAAAAATTTCAAGCTTTAAGAAAAGGCATTGATAAACCAAAAACCAATGAAAATTTAATTCCAATCTAAATTTATTTATAATTCTAAAACCCATAAACTACATAGTTGATTAAATATTACATAAAAATTTTATTATTAAATCTTTTTTAACTCTTAAAGTTTGTGTTAGAATATTGTTCACTCTTATGTGCCGTTTCCTGCCTTAAAGTTTGTATCTCTTCTTTAACCGCTTGAAGCATTTCGGACTTAAAATTTTCCAGGACATTTCATTAGAAGCTTGTTCACTTTTTTCTTTTACGTCTTGTTTCAAATTTTGCAAGATTTCTTGTCTAACCACTTGAAGTATTTCGTTTTTAAAATTCTCCAGATCAATATTCTGTCGATTATCAGTACTTGAAATCGCTTCTCTTCCATAATTATAAGTCTTTTTATTTGTTAAATTTTCATTTTTATTTTCAGGTATTTGCGAAATTTTTTCTTGTCCATGATTATGCATTTTTTGAGTTGTTGAGACTATTTCATGTCCTTGATCTCTAATATTACTTTCTTCATCTCCAGGTGTTGGTATCACTTTTATATCTTCTTTTTTCTTTTTATTCCATTTATATACAAAAAATCCTCCCAATAATGAAAACAGCAACCCACCTACAACTGCTCCAATTATAATTGGTATCTTAGACTGTTGTGCCTTTGATGATAATGGAAGTGATGATGGAGATATTCCAATCCATTTATATTAATAATTGTTACTAATATCAAGTAATAAAAGATCATTGTCACCATAGTAACCCTTTCCTATTAAATACAATATATAAATTTGTATATGTACTAAAATTTCAAATGGATTAATGTCGATAAAAAAAATTATATTCACCAAATGATATAGCCATATAATTTCCTATCAAATTTGCTTGATGGAAAACTCTGGAAATTGGAACACTTCCGGAAATTTTTGGAACGTACCGTTTAAAATTTATTAAATCTAAAACATAAAGGGGATCTTGCGGAACAAGTGGCCCAAGTTGATATCCTCCATAAATTATTATTCTTCGTCCATCCAATCCTTTTAAAATATAATAATACTTTATTAACTGAAATTAAAAAAAAAAATTCTTATGATAAAATTTTGATGATTATTTAATTATTTACCAAGTACGACAGAAAAGCCATATCTATCAGAAGGAATTGCTCCAAAAGTTGTCTAATTTGATTAAAAATATTGTTTGAGATTATTTTACTATTAAAGATGTAAATTATAAATTATAAGGATATCTTACCATTGTAGCCCAAGCATTATTAATTGTATCATATAAATAAACCTAGAATTATTAAGTAGGTATAAAAATAATCGTTTATATATATAGTTCATACGTTTTATAAATTTTTATAAATAATTCACCTCATTTAACGGTAAAGGACCGTTATTATATCCACCTAAATAAATAATGCGTTGATCCGGTAAAAGAGTTGCACCATAATCAAATCTTGAAGTCGGTGCATTAATTAAACTTGCTTTTTCCCAGTCCAAACTCATTGTATCAAAAATAGGCATATCATTAACAATTTTATCACTTGCCTTTCCGCTGAATAAATATATCTTTCCATAATTGAAAATGCCTGTTAATCTATTTGTGCCGATTATACCTTTTCCAGTAATTTTTGGAAAGAGCCATAATTTAATTTGTGTATCATATCCATAAACCAAATTCATTGATTGCTTATTATTGTAAGGAATTCCTCCAAATAAAATCAAAGTATTATTGTTTATACCGCCTTTAACAGATGTGGCACTATCATGAGATGGAATGGTATTATAACGAGCCATGTCAATCCATAATAATTCTTTTGGATTAAACGAAGATGTTACATCAAGATAAAAGAATTGTTTTCCAACAAGTTCATCACCATCATCATTTCGACCACCCAAGATGTATAACTTGTTATCAATAAATGTAGCTGTATGAAGATATCGTTGTGCTGGCTTAAACTTTTGGCAATTTACTTCAATTAATAATTGTATCAAAAGCAATAATATGATATTTATCGAAGTATTCTTCGGCAGCATGATTTTACTTTGTTTATGCGGTGAAAAAATTTTTTTTTTATTTATATAGATATATAGACATATATATGTATGTTGTTGCATCTTATTAACATGTGATCATTTTAATTTAGGTCGATTAAATTACCAATTTTAGGTGTTAACAAACAATTTAGTAGTTAAAAAACTAGGCGCTGCATTTCTTTATGGGTCACTACATGTCTGTATCACAAAGCTGACTTGTGTCATTCCATGGAACGTTAAAAGATTTTTAAATATGCTCCTGCGATCGTCAATTCAAGCTATTTATCTCTAAGTTGAATTAAATAAATAACTAGAGGTTGCGGTTTGCGGGGATTTCGTCCACCGTTTAGCATTAAGTAATTGATTGCGTAACCAATTCAATCAAACTTTAAATTTTATTTATGATAAAAATATAAGGAAAATTTTATTCGTCACCCCGTTACTTCACTTCACCCGTTTATATCACATGATAAAATACGTGATAATTACTGATAAATAATTGTACGTAAAATTATAACTAATAAAGCATATTCATTAATAATATATGCACTTTTATATATTGAATAAATAATGAATATCATTAAGTATATGCAGCCAGCTTGAATTACAGTAGTAATTTGAGCTATAAATATTTTTTAGCGTTAAGATCGTCATTTTATTATTGTACATGTGCATGTCTTATTTCTTACATGTTCTTGAATTATGTCCTATTTTTTTGCATTTACTACATACATATTCCTTTTTATTAGCATTTTCCTTGCCTAGATTGTTGTTATTTTATTTACTGAAATTTCTATGCTAGATTTTATTCTTTTATTAGCTGGGCGACCTTTTGCAATATGTTCTAATGGATCATTAATTTTATCCGTAACATATATTCTCTTATTAGTTTCAAAAAACATTCTTATCATCAATTTCCATACTTCTTACATCCTTATTTATTACATTATCAATCTCCTATTTGATTCTTGCTTCTCACGAATTCTTGTTCTCTTTTAATATATCTATTAAAAAAATCCTTCAATTCACCATCATCTTGTAATTCTCACATAATTAACATTTAAAGGTTGAGAAAGATTAACACGCCAAGAACACTCTGTATTTTTGATCTTTTATTTCTAATCATAATTCTACCATTATCCTTAATTTTACCTGAATATTCACAATTAATATATCTCGATCTAACATTGCCATTACTATTCTTTTCAACTCTTTTTTTTCTAACAGCAAATCTATTAAAGCGTTCAAATTTAATACAATAATGAATAGCTATTTGAAATTTGAAAAATTCATTCCTTTAGTTAAATTAGGACATGACTGAAGGTATGGAATAGCTTTACCATATTGAATCAAATTAGCACCTTCAATATAAAGTTGTAATGTATACAAAATCCAAATTTATATTCTTGTAAAACTTTAAAATAAAAGCAATTACTGAAAGCTTAAAGATACTTATATAAATGAGTTTCTTGATTATAGAGTTGTGTATCATCTACTTAAAAATTTAATGATGATAAAGAGATGAAGGACAATTTAATATGTTATTATTAAAAGAATGTATTTGTAATAAAAGTTCAATCATATTAGCATCAAAACTTTCAAAAGAGGATTCTATTAGTCATAATTTAGAAGAAAAATTAATATAAATATAAAAGAAAAAAAAAGGTTTTTGCGAGAGAAAGGTGAATAAAAAGTTAACATAAGAAAATAAAAGTTTTACGTAATAATTTAATGATTTAAATATTATGACATTAAATAATTATTAGTATTAATGAGACTACATTACCCATGATAGATTTCACATGTAATATATATATTTTCCAAAATATAAAACCAAATCTTTGAAAACATCAAATAAATTAATTTTTCTAATTTAATTTTCTTTTCAGTTAATTTTTTTAATTATTTTTATTAATTTTTATTTAAATTTTAATAATTGAATTTTTTTGATTTTTAAATTTAATTTTTTTTAGTTATGCATTTTATTTTATTTTATTTGTTTTTTTTTTAATATCTGCAATTTTATTAATATATTTTTTAAATAGTGAATTAAAAAATAAATATAAAAATATATATTAAAATATAATTTAAATTTTAATTTTTTATTTAATAATTTTTTTAAATTTGTTTTTTAATCTTATTTAATATTCATGATTTTTTTTTATTACTAATATTTAATTTTTATCATATTTTATTTAATTTTTTTAATAATTTATTTATTTCTTATATTTTAAATTAATTTAATGATTTTTGTATTTTTAATTTAATTTAGTTTTTTTTAATAAGCATTATAAAAAGTTAGTTAATAATACTAATAGTATTTTATATAATTTTTTATTTTATTAAATTTTAAATAAAATGATTAAAAATCACTAAATAATATAAATAGTGAATTCATATATCATTATTATAAAAACTTCACAAATATCAAATCATTCTTGATGAAAATTGAGATTTGAATAATTTTAAACTTGATGAATAATTTATTTAAGATATCTTTATATATTTCATTTGACTTAAGCTTTTATATTTCATCTGAAACAATTTGTATAAAAAGTAAAAGAATTTTTTTGCAAAAAATATCACTCAAAAATTTTTTTTGTAATCTGAAATATATAAATTTGTTAATAATTAAGCGGGTATATTATATTTGATTTAATTTGTATTTTTTTTTAAAAAATAATTAAAAGAAAAATTTTTTTTAAAAATAGACAAAATCAATTACAGTATTTACAAATATGCAAAATAAGAAATATAAATGAATTATTTTTTAAAAAAATTGTGATAAACAAAATTTTGTAATACAAAAAAGATAAATAAATAAATGTGATACAAATAATTTATGCATAGATATTTTTGCAATACATATAATATATATGAAAAATAAAGAATAAGTATTTTTTAAAATAAAATGAATTGACTAAAATTAGTAAAATTAATAAAAATATATTTTATTTAAAATATGATGATTAAATTTAATATAATACAAAAATGACATAAGAAAGCTTAAATCACAAATTTATTCTAATAATAATATGGCAACATATACTATAGATATAGCTGCAATTGTAGCTATAGCTTATAATATAGCTATATAAATTTCAAATTTAATATTTACAAGATGTAATGATAAAATCAATCAAAATATATAAAGATTATTAAAGATTTATATAACTAAAAAACAAATTAAATAAAAAAAGTGAATTAGAAATGATCAACAAAAATTCATATTATCAAAAGTATATCTTTAGCAATAAATAAATTTAAAAGATTAACATATATAATCTTAAACTCAACTTTCTAATCTTTAAGCTTAACAAACTTTTTTCTAAGTTCAAGAATTTTGATATTTTCAGTAATAAATATACTAATCTTAGTAAAAGTTCAAACTTTTCTTCTTTATTAATTTATCTCTATTTGATAATAATTTTTATTTTATGCACTATAAAATAAGTATTCAGTATAATATAACAGAAATATTACTCTGATCATTTTTATACATAAAAATAAACATATCTTTTATTTTATTCTAAAACAGAATAAATATAATTATATTAATTTTATCATTAACTAATGGCTAATTTATCTAATATCTAAAATCTCTGCTTTTATAAAAAATTTATATACAAAAATATATAAAATTAATATATTTTAATATTTATAAATAAAGTATAATATATATATAATTATTATATATACAAAATAAAAACAAAATTAAAATATATAAAAGTATATAAATTAAGTATATTGTATATGTAATTCATATATACAAATTTATATATATTAAAATATATTTTATCAGTATATTTTATACATAATTTATATATTATTAATATATATTTTTTTCAGATTGTAACTATTAAACTCAGTATTAAAGAGTTGACTCTTTTAAGTTTATATAGTAAAATTTATAGTTTACAAGTTAAACAAGGTTCTTTTATATACTGAAAAATATATTTAAATCTACAATAAATATATGATTTATCTGCTATATATTGCTAAATATATTCAATATATTTTTAAGTATATTTTCATATATTAAGTCAAATATTAATTACATTACTAATATAAGATGTTACAAAGAAGTCTCAAGTAAAAAGTGTTTTTTAATAAATAATAAACTAAAAGATAAAAATACTAAAATAAGAAATTACAAAAAGGAGAATTAATTATAAATAGAAAGAGTAGCCTTACACTATTTTTACAAAAAGAAAGTTGACTAAACTGATTAGATTATATTTAGCAATTAATAGTTATCTTTTTTCTAATGAATTTAGTTTATCCTCAATTCAGTATCAATTTAGCAACAATTTAGACATCAATCGATGCTAATCGATTCCAATTAAACAAGCAATTCAGCATCAATAATCAGTACATTTTATTTATTAAATTTATTAAATATTAAAATTTTATTAATAATAAAAACCTAATATAAATTTGCAAAAATATAACAAAATATCACTAAAATCTACTGATTAATTTCCTATTAAAAATAAAATAATAAAATAATAAAATATGATCTATTTCCTCCTAAAATCCTCTTAAATCATCCTAAATATAGATAAATAAATCATATATAATAAAAATATGATCCATTCCTTTTGAAATCATCCAAAAAACGTAAAATAATAAATATAAAATGTAAAAAATAAAAAAATCAACCCAAAATCATCTAAATAAAAATAATTAATAAAATTAATCCATTTTCACCCCAAATCTTCCAAAAAAATATAAAAAATAATTAAAGATAATTATTAAAATCAACCTAAATCACTCAAATCGCCTGAAAAAAGTAAAGATAATTATTAAATCAACCTATTCCTACCCTAAATCACCTAAAAAAATATAAAGAAAATAATTAATAAAATTGACCTAAATCACCCAAAAAAACGTAAAGATAATAATATAAAATCGACCTATTTCTATCACAAATCACTTGAAAAAAATGTAAAGAAAATAATAAAATAATAATAAAATTGATCTGTTTCCATTCCAAATCATCTAAAAATTTATCATTTGTCATCATCTATTACAGAATCGTCTTTACTTTCTTTAGTAGTAGATGAAATACCTTTCTGACTTCAATATATTCCTCAGTTTTAGTTACATATTCTTTTGCAGTTGTAACTCCTGCTTCAATTTCAGTATCATAGACTACATCAGGTTATGCTTTATATGATCACTTTGAAGTATTATAGGGATGTGGCCAGTCATAATGCTGCACATCATCATTGTATTTTCTCTTTCGTTAAATTTAAGATGATGATATTGCAGCAGCATAAGAATTGAATATTTTCTCAGTAAATTTTTCAGCTAAAAAAAGAAAATAATTAGCAGAATATATTAAATAAATTCAAAATATGCTAAATTAGATAAAGAAAATAATAAACCTCAGCCGATCGCTAAGAATAGTCATATACAGCGATAACAGATCTTTGACAATTTTCTTTATCCATTTCGCTGATTTATGGTGAATGATATAGATGATCGCTAAGAATTCAAAGTAAAAGTTGCCTTTCGTATTTCGCAATTCATTGATTATTTTCTTTAAACAAATACTTTACTGCCTTTACTCACTGAGCTGTTTTTTAATAAATAATAAATGATATTAAATTATTGATCAAATAGATCCAAATTCAGAATATATTCTATTTGCTTACTTTATGTACTCGATTATTATTATGAATTCATCGCAGCTCTGAAGGGTCCTTTCTGCTTTTCTTAATTCTTTGAGCTGTCTGACGTGATTTATGAAGGTTTTCAGCTAGTTCATAAGTTGATCAACAAAAGGCTAAAAATTTAGAGTCAAGGACTTTCGTAATTCTAGAATCAGGTTACAACATAATGCAGCATTTTTCTCGCTATTAAAAGGTTCATCATAATATAAATTATCCTTTAAGCTGATAGTTTTCAAAACCACCTTCATTTCAGCCTAAATATGAAAAGCAGGAAAAAATCAGCTAAAAATTTAAATTATTTAAACATAAATTCAAATATATTCTGGCTCTTTTTACGTTAGCCTCTATTGTTGTCAAATTATCATTATCCTCAAAATTGAATTGCATTGATTCCAATTCATTATCAGTACAATGCACTGGTTTTTTTCTTTTGATTTTGATGATGATTTTCTGATTTTTCTTCATTTTGCAGGAGGTCTGGCATCAAACTGCTTCAATGATCTTGGCAATCATAATCTCTCAAATTAGTCAAGTCTTAAATATTTAAAAAGAAAAATTAGTTATTATAAATATAGGATATTAATATACGAATTTTTACCGCTCCTGTAAATCTTCATTTTCTTTACTGAATTCATCATTTATTTCAGCAAGAAATCAGTTTTTTCTCAATAGATCAGAATTTTGTCATTCCTATTTCTCAATTCTCTTGGTAAATTCAGCAAGTTTTTCTTTTAACATTCAATTCTCTATGTAAGAATAAAGAAAATATATTGTTAATTATAAAATAATGAATAGAAATAAATCAAAAATAATATACCTAATTCTAAATTGTTCAAATTATTGAGAATCTTGAATTCAGCTACAGCTGAAGTACTTGCCATTGGTTATCATCAAAATTTTGATGGAAGCTGAATTTCTCCATATTGTCTTTGCATTTCTCTTAAATCTACATCTATAATTTGAAAAATTATTTAGTATTAATATAAAAATAGTATTATATTATGACTAACTTACAATCTAAAACAACCAGTTTATTCTCAGATGATATTGTATAGATGCATTTTTGTCTTTTTTCTATTGTAGAAAAGCAAAAAAATCGGTTAACGTTTGAAAATTGGCTGATTGATTGATAATATTCAACTTACATTCTGGCTCTTCATCAGCTGATTTTTTTCATTAAAGGCATTTATTAGTATTGTTTGCGACTAAAATTCTATTATAGAAAAGCAAAAAAATTGGTTAATATTTGAAAAATTGACTGGTTGATTAATAAATACAACTTACGTTCTAGCTCTTCATTGGTCAATTTTTTTTGTTGAAGACATTTTGTAGTGTTATTTACGACTGAGATTCTATTATAGAAAAGCAAAAAATCAGTTAATATTTGAAAAATTGACTGGTTGATTGATAAAATTCAACTTATGTTCTGGCTCTTCATCAGCTGATTTTTTTCATTGGAAGCATTTTGTTAATGTTATTTACGACTGAAATTCTATTATAGAAAAGCAAAAAAATCAGTTAATGTTTAAAAAATTAACTGGTTGATTGATAAAATTCAACTTACGTTCTGGCTTTTCATCAGTTAATTTTTTTTGTTAGAAGCATTTTGGTAGTGTTGCTAGCGACTGAAGTTCTATTATAGAAAATAAAAAAAATTGGTTAACCTTTGAAAAGTTGACTGGTTAATTGATAAAATTTAACTTAAGTTCTAGCTCTTCATCAATCAATTTTTTTCATTGGGAGCATTTTGTTAGTGTTGCTGTTGATTGAGATTCTATTGTAGAGAACAAAAAAAATCAGTTATCATTTGAAAAAATTGATTGGTTGATTAATAAAATTCAACTTACGTTCTTTTTATTTTTGTGATAATTTTTTGTTTAGCATTTTGGTGGCATTTTGCGAAAAGAGAAATTGTAAAAAGAAGAAATTAAAAGAAGAAATTTGATTGTAGAAATAAAATTTGATTTAAAAAGATAAAGTTTGAGTTGAAATTATTTTTTTAAGAAGTGGAAAAATCAAGCTTATTTATA
>CAJVPQ010002849.1:0-12570 GCA_910591825.1 Funneliformis caledonium
ATTCATTTTTTTTATTTGTTATTATTTTTTAAAGTTTTTATTTATAATTTTTATTGTAGTTTTTCATTATAGTTTTTATTGTAATTTTTATTTTTGTTTTTGTTTTTTATTTTTATTTTTTTTTTTTTTTTCTTTTAGTTTCACTTTTTCTTATTTTTATTTCTTTTTACTTTTCTTTTTTTTTTCTTTTTAGTTTTTATTTTATTTCCTTTTTTGTTTATTAATTTTTATTTTTATTTCTTTTTTCATTTTTCATTCTCATTTTATTTTTTAAAAAAAAGAATTAAGTTATAACAAAAATAAAATAAATAAAATAAAAAGATTTAATAGAACTTGCTAAGATATATTTATTTAGATTTATATCAGAACATAATTTTTTGTTTATTATTTTTATATTTTAGTGATCAGCAGATTCACAACTAACCTATCTAAGAAGGTAGCATAATAATTTTTATAGTAAGACAACTAATATAATATATACAAAAACTAGCAATTCTACTTAGATGATACCTTGATATCACTTTATGATAATAAAAATAAAGTTTTAATAAATTCTAAGATAAGTTAGTTTAGTTTAAATTAATTGGATTAGAATTGAAATTAAAGTTGATTTAGATTAAAATTAGATTAGGATAGTTAGTTTAAAAAATATAATTGAATTGAATTAGGTTGAATTATGATTAAATTAATATTTATTAAAATTAGAATTGGATTAGACAAATTGGATTATGTAAGAATAAAATTTGAATTATAATCAGGGTAAAGTAGAGGTAAGAGTAGGATTATATTTAATATTTTGCAAAATCGAATTAGATCAGATTTTTATTTTTAGGATTTGAATTCAATTTAAATCTAACAGATTTATTGAAATTCTGATCTGATTTGAATCTAATGGATTGAATCTTAAATCTAGATCTGATGGATCAGTTAAGTTCTAATTCAATCTGATCTGAATCAAAAGTTATATTAGAAAACAAATTTTCAATTCTAAAAGAAATCTGAAAATGGTTCTTTTTAATGAAAAAAACCTTTTTACAATAAAAGAGTTCTAAAAAGTCATTCTTTTTCAATGAAAGGAACCTTTTCATTTTTAAAAGAAATTTAAAAATATCTGAAAATTTATCCCTTTTAATAAAAGGAACTTTTCAATTCTAAAAGAGTTTAAAAATTCGTTTCTTTTCAATGAAAAAAATTTTTCAACTCTAAAAGAGATCTGAAAATTCATTTCTTTTTAATAAAAAAAACTTTTCAGTTTAAAAGAAATCTGAAAATTCATTTCTTTTAATAAAAGAAATAAATTTTCAGATCTAGTAGTGTCTGAAAATTTATTTTCTTTCAATAAAAGAAACTTTTCAGTTCTAAAAGAATTTAAAAATTCATTTTTTTTTAATGAAAGGAACTTTTTAACTCTAAAGGAGATTTAAAAATTTGTTTTTTTTCAATGAAAGGAACTTTACAGCTCTAAAAGAGATCTAAAAATTCATTACTTTTCAATGAAAAGAACTTTTTAGTTCTAAAAGAGAACTAAAAATTCATTACTTTTCAATGAAAAGAACTTTTTAGTTCTAAAAGAAAACTAAAAATTCATTTCTTTTCATTGAAAAAGAACTTTTCAGCTTTAAAAATAGTTGAATTCAGATTTAAGAGATCAGATTTAAATTCAATTTGAATCTGATAAATCAGATCTGATCTGAATTCAAATTTAAATTAAATCTGAATTTGATAGATTTAAACTGAATTTGTATAGAATATTAGTTATATTTGATGAAATACTTTTTAAACATTCAAATTTGACATAATAATAATAAAAGTATTCTTATAAGCTGATAATAGAAGTAAATTAGGTCTATTATCAAGCTTATTAATAATACTAATAAGAAGATTGCAAATGAATATTTTATAATTAAAATAGTTAAATTTCAAATATTTGTTAATAATAATATCAGTATAATACTAGATTAAGTTAATAATAATAATAATATCATGTAATAGTCATTTGGAATAGATCTTTAATAAATATAAAATAACTATAATATCAAATTTTCGCCTATTATTAAATTGCTATAAATAAAAAATAATTAAAAAGATATTTTAAATTTAAAGTATTGTGATTATTTACAGAATACTTTCTATCATAATTGTGTACAAACAAAATTTCTAATATAGATTTTACTGTAGATATAGGATGAATTTGATACTAAGAATCATTAGTATCTTTTAGTAATTGATATATTAGATATAAAAGTAATCCATTCAGTCTTAAATCATCTTCAAACTAAGTGATATAAATAAAAACATAATCTTGCTCATCATTTTTATAGTATTTAAGTATTACATTAATACTTGCTAAACTACTTTTATCTTTTACTAAGGCAATTTAACTGCATCACTAATGTGAACTTCAATTTTTTTGATAATCACTATTTAGTGTAAGATGTAAAATTGTAAATATAGATATTAGTCAATAATAATGCTTGATCCATCAAGTAATATTAAGAATAAACCTGTATGATATTTTCTAAAAGTCTATTTTTGTGAATATTAGGAGAAATAAATCTATCAGCTTCAATATTTTGTAAACACTATTTGGATTATAAATAAATATCAGAATATTTGATGGGTATCATATTTGTAATTAGGCTTGTAATATCTAAAAAAAATAAAATACTAAATGATCAATACAAATGTATGTCTTCAAAATTAGTAAAATTATACAAAGCTAAATAATAAAAAATATTTTACCATTATTTTTTATATTATCACCTACATCATTATCTAAACTTTCTTCTTTATTGCTATATATTGAAAGATTTAGTTATTAATATACTATCTAGATAGTAAATTTTTTAATTTTGAATTTATCATAATAGTAGTAAATATTGTATTTTATCATTCTTGTTCATCTAATTCACTATTAGCTAAATATCTTAAAGTTTGCAAAGTATTTATTTGTTGTAACAAAGTAAATTTAAGATTGTGCTTATTTATATGTGATATAATTCCTTTAAATATCTGATGAATTATTTTTTTAGTTTTAATAACTATATTTATGCAAGTTTTATAATTACAAGCATGATCAATAAGATGATAATTAATATAAAGATTAGGTAAATTTTTAAAGTTTGCTAAAAACATCTAATTATCATTTTAAAAAGAAAATTAATTAATTTATAATAAAGTTAGAAAATAAAATTTAGTAATTCTTAAATAAAATACTTACTTCTAGAAAAGCATATTATTTATTATTTAATGCTTAAAATAAATTGTCATAACCTAACAATCTTGAAATTGTATTGGAGAATACTAATTTTGATGCTTTTATAATAAGAGCTTATGTTTTGACTAATTTTTTTAATTATATCATTTTGGTAAGGTAAACCAATTTGCTCTTTTGTTATAATAAGTATTCCTTTTTAATGACATTTTATCAGGAAGTCATGAAATGATTGTGTATCATGATATATATCAAACTTTTAATGAACATCAAAAAAATCAATGTACATTGGACCATTTGTTGACACATTTAATGAACTTTTAATAATGATTATCAAATAGTAATATGATAACGATCATTAAAAAGTGTTGTAATATATATAATATATTGATAATAAATATTAAATAAATTTTGCAATTAACTTTATTTATTTATATATATAAATTATATAATAAGTACATTTACTAATATCTAATAAACTACTATTACTTTATGCTTTAGTTAAAATTAGTAAATGCTAGTATAAAATTCACGTATAATAAAGAAAAATTCTGCATAACTGAAAATTCACATATAAAAAAACTGAAGTAACTTAGCTAGATTAATATTTTATGATATATAAATAATCAAATATGAATAATTATCATACTTTAATTAATTTCTGTATCATGCTCATTATCATTTAATTCATTTGTTTATCTTTGAGATTCTAACTTTTATTGTTCATTCTTTTTATTCATATGTTTAGTTATTAGATTGCTAAAAAGTATGATAGTTTGAACAGTAGGATTGAACATTAGATCAACAATAGCAACAATAAAAAACAATTATTAGTAGTTTGTTTATTGGATTTTAAAACTTTTTTTATAATATGATTAATATAAGTATCATTAAGATTTTTATCATTCTTATCTATATAACTCCAGAAATGTTCGTATACTCATTTCTTATTTTTAGATATTTTCTAAGATAAAACATCAGTAAATGATGCTTTATAGTTCTGATAATGTCTTAAGAATATACTTTCAAATACATTTATAATTGCATTCTTAATATTTCGTATATAACTCAATTGTTTGACATGAAATTTATAATTAATAGTAAATGATCATATTGTTTTACAATAACTTTTTGCATCTTATAATTCTGAAGATAATTTAAATAGTAATGAAATTAGTTTTTTTGAAAAATGAAATCTTTTAGAATTTTAGCATATACTTCTACAAGTTCTTAGAATAAAATTTAATGTAAAAAATCATGATTTTCTCTTACAATATGTAATCTATTAAATAACTATTTTATGTGATTATACAGTAGTCATTTTTAGATATAATTATCATATTTATTTAGACTTTATTTATGTCGATCAATTTTTATGTCAAATTTATCATAATCTATATTACATGAAAACAATGCTGAACTGTTTTACAACTTTGTAAAAATAAGAAACTCGTAATACTAAAGCTTTATATAAAATAACTTCTATTTCACTCTCTATCATATACGACTATATCAAAAACTAAAAAAAAGTGGTTTATAAGAGATTTACCTCAGTCAAAAAGGCTGAAAAAGCTTTTTCCAAGAAAATATTATCACTTTGAAAAGCTTATTTTAAAAAATAAATTTTCAATATGTACTAAGTTTGCAAATAATTTGAATAAAATGCATCCCAACTTTAATATATCCAAAAGGGCTATACTTAGAGAGCTTCATAACTTTCAATATATTTGTAAAATTCTAAAGTTCATTTCATTATTTACGGACCTTTATAAGCAGCATTGTGTAGAATTTACAATGAAATACCAAAGACAAAATTGGAATCAAGTTGTTTTTTCTGATGAGACCACATTTCAAAAGTTTTAAAATATACAAAAGGTATTTTATAAAGCTGGTACACAACTTCCACAGAAACCTATGATTAAATATCTATATAAAGTTCATACAAGAGATGCATTTTCAGCTAAAGGTTAAGTTGGGTTTCTTCTTTTTATTAAAATTATATATAGAGAATTTTATCAAGAAATTTTAAATGAAAACCTTTTTGAAAATGCAAAATATGTAATGGGAAGGTATTGGATCTTCCAATAGGATAATAATTCTAAACAAATACCAAAGGAAACTAAAGCTTCTTTTTGAATGATGTTTGAGATTGTTGGATTGGCTATCAAATAGCTTAGATTTAAATCTGATTGAGAATTCGTGGTCAATTATGAAGGAACATGTGGAAAAAGAAGTCAACAATATTGTAATTAAAAAAAAATCAATTACTATAAATGTTTTTATTAATGTAATTAAAAAAGAGTAGGAGGAAATCGAGTCTGAAATTCTTCTTAATTTGGTTTATAGCATATTAAAATGATTTGAACAAATAATTAAGGAGGATAACAATAAACTAAGTTATTGACTTAGCTTAATATTTTTTTGTTATATAATGAAATATATAATTTTAAAATTTTATGTATTTTTGAGTTGTTTTCAAAATATAATAAACAAAAATGTAATTCTGAAAACTTTCATTGTGTACTGTATATCAAGTTATAAAAAGAAAATACATGTTATAATATTTTACTATATAAATACTGCTAACACTGAATAAATAAATCTCATATTTATTTATAAATACAAAACTCATAGTATTATGAGAAATATTAACCATAAAAACCTTTTTGTTTATTATTTTTAGAATAAGAAAGTATAAATACAAGTTAGTATTTTTAATGAAATTCTTCTTAAATTTAATGAAATAATAAAACAAAAAAAATGAAATTATCCTTTTAATTGATAATACACCAGTACATCTTATTTTAGATAAAACTTAAGAAAAATTAGATAGTGTAAAAGTGTAATATTTTTTACTAAATATTACTAATAAACTTTAACCATATAGTGCAAGAATTATTCATTTTTTCAAATTTCATTACAAGTGCTTTTTTATTCAGTATTCAGAATTGAATTAATGTATATAATAATATATAAGATGGTATTGTAGAAGAGCTTGATAATTATACTTTCTATGATGTTCTACAAAATGTAGCTGAAGTATGATCAATAGTATTATCATAAACAATTTTAAACTACTGAAACAAACAGATATTCTTTCATTAAATAACGAAATTGATAAATTTGAAAATCATAATATAGTAGTTTCTGATAGGTATAGTATATTTAACATTATATAATATGATCTTATATATAATAATTTTCTAATACATATTTATTTTTTTAGTTTTGATATAGAAATTGATAAGCTTGATATGTTACTTCTTTAACTTTCTGAAAAATATCTTAACATATATAAATATATATATATTAAGGATGAAATGCTAAAGAGTAGACTTACTAATGATAAAATTGTTAATACAGTTTTAAATATAAATAAAGAAGAAGAAAATATGGATGAAATTGAATTTATACCTATATTGATAAAAATTAGTCCAACAGAAGCTAAAAAATTAATAAGTAATCTATAAGATATTTATAAGTACTATATATTTTATCAATTTTTATATACTAATCCAATTTTAAATTTTTATTTAAATAGTTTTATAAACTTCTATATTCAGCATCTAAAATGTAACCTTTTGTATTTAAATTTTGAGTTATCCCATAACATCTGATAATATTAGTTAATCCTTTTTCAGTAATTTTATAATATAATTTAATCTAATATAGAAAGTAATAAAATGTTTTTAATTTATATATTACCTCATTAATAAATTCTAATGTAATATTTTGTAATTATTTAAACTTTTAAGAGTCACATCTTCTGAATAATATCTTTTTTATTTTAAATTATTTAAATCCAAACTAATTATATATTCATCTTTTTACTTTACTCTATATATGTTGCCAAATACATCTCTTACAATATATTTAATATCATGAAATCTATTATAAGAAAACCATTCTAATGTTTTAGACTTATTATTTGCTAAAATTTGAACATTTTGAATAAATTTATCAATATTATTATTACTACTTATCTAATTATAAAATCTTTATTGAAACTATTTTGAATTGTATTTATACACCAATTATATTCTGTATTTATTTGATTGCATTTTTTACACTTTTCTTATTTTTTATATTTCTTATTTAAATAAGCATCTTTCTTCTATAATAATAAACTTTGAGTAAGAAAAGCGTCAAATAGTATAAATAACTTAGCCTAAAACTTAAAAGAAAGCTAAAAACAAACATATAAATACAAATACTGTTATAGAATCTTAAGAAATCATCTTTGAACAACATGTTAAATTTATTAGATTTAAAATATTTAGTAAAAATCATAAATTTTTTTATTTGATGATTAATACTACATATATCATTTTGAAAATGGTGATAATAATAAAGTTAATATTTTTATTACTAATTTAAACTTAACTACCCTTTAAGTAAATTCTTATAATCAATTTTTGAGTTTTCTTCTATATGTAAATAAGCTATTAAAATTATACAATAAATTATATAATCTATTATATTCGTAATTTGATTTTTATAATAAATTTCTTAATGGGAACTTTGCAATAAAAAAAAGGAAAACAGCTGAAAAAAAATAAAAATTAAGTTAATGCTAAATCTGAACATATTTTAACCTAAAAATCATATTTGGCATATAAAGTAAAATTGATTTTTTCTAACTATTTCCTCCCTTTCTATTGTAAAGATCCCATATAATAACCTACTTGTCATTATCTCTATTTAGCAATTTATCAAAAAATCTTAAAGTAAAATCAATCTCTAATTTGATCAATATGAGTAGATTAATATTTGAATTTTTACAAAATATATACTATACAAAAATGATTTTATATTTTAAAGATTACTATAGTTAGTGTTTTATTATTTCTCAAAATTAAATTTATATTGCAAGTAATATAAATCAATATATTAACAAAAATATATTATTCTAAAACTTATTTAAATTATAAATATTCTTTACAATATAATAATATTTTACTACTATTACTAATATTTTATTTTAATAAAAGTTTATTGAAGTTTGAATTATAATAAATAGAATAATTAAATATAAATTATTAATAAAATAACTTAACAAACTAAAATATTATTAATTATGAAAAAATTTATAATAAATTAAATTAATTAACAGTTTAATCAATTTAAATTGTATAATAAAATTAAATGAATTACAATCTAAGTATCACCATCAATTAATTATTTTTTAAAAAAACATTAATTATTAAAGAATTATAATTTGATTTATAAATAGATAATAGTTAAATAAAGTGTATTACCATTTATTTCATTTAATGTAGGAGTATTAAGAGCATCTGAAACTGCTCTCCGTTAGCATGTTAAGCTTCATGCTTTTTATTTTGGTGGAAATATTTTTGGCTTTATAATAACTGGTGTGAACCTTTACCAATGATGTTAATTGAACCAAAAAAATTTTTTATTCTAAATTTTATAAAAAAAAATAATCAATTCAATTTTTTTGGATTTGAGCTTCACAATTAGATTTTCAAGGTGAGCCATGGGCAAAATTTTTTTGTGTATTTCTATCATTATTTCTGGCTGTTCGCAAAAATGACTTGGACTTTCAAATTTATAACAAGCAAAACCGTCGGTTGGTAGTAGAGTGACTGACTGTATAAAAGATAATTTCACTCAAATATATGCAAATATCTAAAGATTTTTATATTTTATAAATTTATTATTTTGTACTAAAGGAGAAACTTACATTTTAACTTTAAAAGAAAGAAAGAGTTCGTTTTTTTGATTATACACAGCAAACTTCTTTCCTTATTTCTTTCCTTCATCCACTTTCATTAATTTTTATATTTCATCTAGATCGCCGCCATAGAGACTATTGAATAATATTTTTATTGTTTATAAATATATACGCACGATCTAAAAAAAGTTTATTTGATGCTTATATGAGACAAATTAGGAAATAAAAATTAAATAATTTCTTACAGTATATTATGGCATTATTTCAACAAAAGAGTTCAAAATTTGATCGCAAGATCTTCCGGAGAACATTATAGCCAGAGAACAAATTGGTCGGAAGTCCAAAATTGATCTACAAGGGTCTAACAAAAGTGATATGGACAAGCCTTTTATTTGATGTGCTCATAATTGAATGTTAGTTAGCGCTCATGAATTTTTGTTTTGAAAATATTTCATAATATAACTAGGGAAGCTTGAGGCGATACAATCCGTTATTATTAGAATAAAATAAAAAATAAAAAAAAATAAAAATAGCAACGGAATGAAACAAAAGACCTTACCCAATACTTGTACAAGAGTAAAGCGGATAAATAATTCAAAATATTCGATAGCAACATCCCAAAGCGATTGAACCAAACACGAATAAAATTAATAATTTTTAAAAAAAAAAAAATCTTACTCAAATAACTATAAAAATTTCCGACCAATTAGATACACGTCTAAAAGCATAAAAGAGGAAGTTTAAAATTTAAAAAAAAAGTCGATAATAATTAATTTCGCAAGCAAATATTGTATTCTACGAATAATAAAATGTGTTATCAAAACCGAAAGTTATTTTACAGTAGCTTTTTACAAACATATCCAGTTGTTAATTCAATTTGGAAGAAGTAAATTCTTTGAAAGAGGGAGAATTTGAGTAAGGACTCGAAAATAATGAATGAATAAAACTCGGGTAGCAAAAATGAAAAAATGTTCCTATGAGAATATTGAATTATTTTGGACTGTTTGATTGACTAATTATTATTTTGTATCACGATTGAAATTTGTCAAACGATAGGTTCATGTGACATCATTTTTTTCGATCAGCTAGTATTTTTACGTGGACTATTTTAAATAAAATCTATATGAGATGTTGTTTACTTAACTACAACTCCTTTATACTGTAGATGAAAATTAGTTCGGATCAATAAAATCTCCCTTTTGGACCGACCGGTCACAATCCATAAGAACGGTCCTAAGACTGGTCTTAAATCGTCTGGGCCAAGATTTTAATTCCGACAGATTTATAAGAGCGGTGCTTTATTTAATACTCATACATACATTATTATCATCACAACCGCTCATAATAAACCGTTCCGGTCTTCAGATCATGAACAACCCATTACCCGTTTTAACTGAATTGAACCGATATATAAAATTTATATAATGGGTAATTTCATCAAATTGATCGAGGTACTTTGAGTTATAATTATAATTCTTTATTATTTTTAATACAATTTTACAAAAAATGTTAAAAGAAAAATTAAACATAATAATAATTGTAAGTAGAAATAATTTAAAATAAGAAAGATAATATAGAGTTATTCAGAAATTAGTAAGCTAGTTACTATATTATTTTGTATTAAAGATTTAGGTCTGATATAAGTTAAGGAATTAGGTATATTCGGTAAACTAGTTATTCGAGTATTATGACAGTCAAGACTTATTAAGGAATTAGGTAAAGTTGGTAAAGTAGCCATAGGAGTATTATTGCATTCAAGTCTTGTTAAGGATTTGGGTAAAGTCGGTAAACTATTTATTTGTGTATGGTTACAGTGAAGTTCTTTCAAGAAGTTAGGTAAACTTAATAGGATGGTTATTCGAGTATTGGAACAGTTGAGATAAGTTAAGGAGTTAGGTAAAGTTAACAAACTAGTTATTGAAGTATAAGAGCAGTTGAGAGTTGTTAAGGAGTTAGGTAAATTTGGCAGGCTAGCCAAAGGAGTTTCATAGCAGCGGAGTTCTGTTAAGGAATTCGGTAAAGTTGATAAATTAGTTATTTTAGTACTATGACAGTATAGTTTGGTTAAAGATTTAGGTAAGGCCGGTAAACTAGTTAACGGTGTTCTATAGCAATAGAGATCTGTTAATGAATTAGGTAATGTTGGTAAGCTCGTAATTTGAGTTTTGTAACAGTCGAGATATTTTAAGGATTTGGGTAAATTTGGTATTATAGCTATTTTAGTTAAATAACAGCGGAGTTCTATCAAGGAGTTTGGTAAGGTTGGTAAGCATGTTATTTTAGTATCGAAACAGTTGAGAAAAGTTAAGGAGTTAGGTAATTCAGGTAAGCTAATTATTTTAGTATCATTGCAAAAGAGTTTTGTTAAGGAGACTGGCAAAGTTGGCAAACTAGTTAACTCTGTAGAAGAGCAGAGGAGTTCTTTAAGGGAATTTGGTAATTTAGGTAAACTAGTTATTTCAGAATAACTTAATTGGAGTGTTATTAATTTTCGATATCTTTGCAATCCTCCTGCGGCGTTTAATAATTTATTCTTATTATGCTTATTAATCGTTAAACTTTTAATGGTATCATCATAAATAATATTCGGTATATCTTCATTCGATCCTTCTGATCCTGATCCTGACCCTGATCCTGATCTTGATCCTGATTCTTCAATATTGACCTGATCAAAATTTTGAATCATTCGAGACATCTCTCCATGCATTGAGTAATTAATACTAGAAGACACGTTAACACTATTCGAAAGTCGAGATAATTCTCCATGTAATGAATTATTAATACTAGAAGAAGCATTAACACTACTCGAATAACGATGTTGTGCTGATACTTGAAGGCTTGCTTCATCATCAATATTCATTTGTTCATTTTCTTTCGTGTTCAATTTATTGATAATTGAACTTAATTGATCAACTACTTGACTCATGATCGGACGATTGTCTGGCTCATTATCCCAGCATTCTATAATTCATATTAAATAATTTAATAAATATTTGTTATAACTTAAATTTATAAGATCATATTTACCGGTATAAATTTTTACATAATCCTCAGGTGTACCAGGAACGACTTTTTCTCTAAGTCCATTTGAAATCTCAATAGCCAGATCAATGTCGTATTGTTCACCTTCAACATAAAAAGGTAAACGACCACTGGAAATCTCCCAAAAGAGCACGCCAACACTGTAAACGTCACTCTTTTCGGTTAGCATGTATTGTTGGGTGTCATTTCTTTTTCGTCTAGAAAGTCTACTTGGATCAATATAAGGAATTACTCCAAAAACTTTTGACTGCTGTTTAGTTGCCGCTTCAATCCTTTTCGATAATCCAAAATCAGCTAGTTTAATATCACCTTGACGGATTAAGATATTGCCGGAATGCTATCATAGATTTATACATAAATTTATTATTAATAATAATAAATAAAAAAGATACATGTTATACAAACTTACCAAATCACGATGCACAATTCCTTCTTCATGTAAACACGACACAGCACAAGCCAACTGGAACGCCAATTTGTATTTATCATCCCAGGTAAGCTTATCAAAATTCTCACTCAAATAGCTCCTAAGCGCACCACCATCAGCATACTCCATTACTAACCAATACTTTTTCATTTGATTATTTTGATTTTCTAAATTTTCAATTTTTTTTTTTTT
>CAJVPQ010002850.1:0-12570 GCA_910591825.1 Funneliformis caledonium
AAAGAGGAGGAGGAATTTAAAATTGTTAATATGAATAATGATTAGAAATTATTTTTTTACTATATTTTGTAATTCATATTTTAATAAAGATTAATAAAGTATAAGGTGCTTATTTTCAATAGTGCTTATTTTTAATTTTTGCATAAAATTACACAAAACAAGGAGGGATGCTTATTTTTGAAGGGTGCTTAATTTCGATAAAATACGGTATATAAATAAATTTAATTAATAAAAAAATTATATTTTTATAATAATATATTTTATTATATACTTATTTAATTAATTATTAGTGGGATACTACTATATGATATAATTATATCACATAGTGGTATCTCATTTGCCTTAGATTATATTACCATCATATAATCTGAGTACTACTATATGATCTAAATCCTACCATATAATCTGGATACCATCATATGATCTAAATACCACTATATAATCTGAATACCATCATATGATTTAAATAATATAATCTAATTATCATCATATAATCTAAATAATATAATCTAATTATCATCATATAATCTATTTTTTTCATGTATTAGGTATCTTTTTTTATACTCTAGCTATTCTTTTAAATCTTTCTTTCTTGTTATCTGTATTTTTATCACTATATAATCTAATTACCACTTACCATTTAATCTAACTATCATTATATAATCTAAATACTACGTTTTTTTCTTATTTCTAAGTTGTTTATATGTTAAATTATATAATGGAGCTCTTAACTTTCTGTAGTTATTTGAATACCTAATTTTATGTTGAGATGCTGACTTCCTATGTCTGATTGGGTGCTAGATTCTATATTGGAGTGCTTACCTTTTGTGCCTATTTACTTGCCTTTCTAGATACCAAAATATGATAAAAAAATATCATGTCAAATGGTATAGTAAATTCGTGATTAATTTTAGCTGACATTATGCTATAATTCTGGCTGATTTTGGAATATATAATTTGGATCCAACTTGGTAACATGATAGTGCCGTGGTAGTATTATAGAACTGTTATGGAACTATTAGAGAACTAGTGAGAAGCTAGAGAGGTTCTATTAGTTTGCTAGTTTTATGTCACTTATATACCAGCTTGAATGCTGAGTTATTATGCCCAAATATCTAGTCGAAATTGTGGAATAATGCTGGCTGAATTTATACTGCGCCTTACTGTGCCATAGTCATGTGATACTGTTCTAATAACAGAACACCCTTACATAGTTACAGGCTAGTGACGGAAATGTTTTGGGAATATTTTCAGAACCTAATATATATGCATTTGTGTTACATATTTTTGTATTTATATATTTCTTAACACTCTCGAGTTCCAGTCTGGTGGTCGGTTGGTTAGAGAATTAGAGATGCAATATACAATCAAAGTAACTATTGCCTATTTATTTTCAGTATATGTATGCCAATTTTACGTCCTGAGATTTGAATCATTAGAATGCATTTATAATGTATTTTAGCATCTTCTTAGACACATTAGGATATAAAATAGGATGGATTTTTGTTATCTCTGGCTATCACTAATGTTACCAGTTAGTATTCAGAACTAGTGACAGAACTAGTGACGGGTTAGCTATCTTTTTTGAGATTATTAGGCTATTTTATTTCTTTCTTGATTAGTGTCACTAGTGTCACTAGTAAAAAGTAGTAATTTTTAGAAAAAAAAATCGAAATTTTTATATGCTATCCCTATGGTCTATATGGGATATAATATGATGAATCTATGGTATATATGTAATGTATATATGCTAAAAAATAAAAAAAAAGTTAAGAAACTCAGATATTTTCAATGACAGTAGTGACATCAGTGACACTTATCAAGAAAACTTTCTTTCAGCCTAGAATTTCTAAAGAGCCTATCATCTGTATCACTAACTTCTGTCACTAGTTTTTTTTTCTAGTGACACTAGTGACAAGTTATATTATCTCTAAATTACCTACCAGTATCTGCGTTGAAGCTAACTTAGCCTGCTTTTTCTGATAATAATGTTTCCTCAATTTATATTTTTTTGCATGTGTATTGCAATAGTTATATCTGGATCTTGTCTCCTTATCGCATTCTTTACAAGGAACTTGCTTAGAATTCTGATAGACTTTACATCCCTTTAGATCATAGCATCTCCGATTGTACACTTCTCTAGTTCTAAAAATATATAGACAATAATAAAAATTCCAGAATGGATCCTTCTGAGATTATATCTCCTTTTTTCTGCCACCAATTTGTATATATTTATTAATAATGTCAGGAAATTAATTTTATTTTAAACCTTTTTCTTGCGAATAATATACCTTGAGTTTTAGTATAACTATAAATCTTTCAAAAAATTTACTATAAGTCAATCCAAACATTCTGAGCTTTCAGAGTTCCTTGACGCCTCTACCCTTTTTTACCTAAAGGCTAAAAAAGATAAAACAGAAGGCTAAGTGATTTATTATTCTGGTAAAAATTACTTGAATGACATTCCAACCTGTGACGATATAGTAGCGAAAAATGATGAGGAGTTATCTGTAATTCTTAACAATGCTCTAGCTGAATAAGAAGAGATCCCTTTCATGGCTGTTGATTTTGAGGGTTCTTCAGAAAAGATAGGTAGAAAGAACTATTATATTTTGCATCTTTACGGCTCTCTTATCAATGGCTAAAAAGCAGTAGTTATCCTTACAGAAATCCAGGTATTTTTTGATATTCGCATACCTGAGAAGAAATCTGTAGATGACTTTAAGATAAAAATAGACGAAATTTTATGTAGTACTATAAATGCCTATAAAATAAAGCCTATTGAGGCCTTTCCTTTCCGTAGCTATCATATAGAAAAAAAGTTATATTTACGAGTTTTTACACATAGTACTGGAGATAGAAAGAAAGTCTTCCAAGCCATTCAAAATAATGATTTCGAAACTGCATCAGATGATATATCCTCATTTCACCGTAAAATAGCTAGAGAGAATGGAATTGCAATTTCTGGCTGGTCTATAATAAGCAAGTATAAATATAGAAGATATTCTTATTATACATACAATTTTCATGTTTCTATAAATTATTTTTGACTAGTAGAAGACCTAAAAATGATAAATGACTATTTTTCAATTTTAGCTCTCACAAGAGATTGTACGCTTATTTTTATATGGGATATAGAGACGCAATCATGAGAGTTGAGTGAATTTGCTGAAATACATAATGAAGAAGCTATCATATTTATGATTTACATGACCTTGCACTGAAAAGACGATCTAAAACTGCTAAAACAAATCTGTCTCATCGATCTTAAAACTACATCAGACCTACGCTAGATAACAGTTGTGTGTAAAATCAGCAAAATTTACTAAAGGTATTCGCATTATGCTGGAGAGCCTTTCAACCTGATATCCAGCTCAGATTCAATGATTCTGATTATAATTGGTCATACATTGTGAAGAGAGCTTGTAGACTTAATCTTTTTGAATGGATATAAAAGCAGATAACAGGAAGCTTTAAATTGTCTGAAGAAATTCAAAAATTAGATTATTATGGAAAAGTAGGAGTAAATTCTAAAAATACTTTTCAGAAGAAAAAAGGTGTTACTGATAATGAGGAGGAAGAAAAACTTCAGGATACAGCCAATCAAGGTCAAAATTTGTTCAGAAGAAAATTTCATTTTTACTTTTCTTAAAATACCAGGTTGTGTACCAATTGACGTACGCGTATGTTTTAAGAAACTCTATTCTCATGCAAAAGTAGATAAGAAAAGCTCGCTTACGTTTTACTTAAAAAAATATGGACTTGATGGTAAAGTGGATATTCCATACAACAGAATGTGAAAGATCTATTTAGAAGCGAAAGTAAATACCTTCCAGAGAGAATCACATTCTTCTATAGGATGTGTGAAGTGGCATATTATTGTGTTATAGACGCATTGCATTATTAGGAGCTTATGGTTAAGAAAATGTAATTAATGACTATAGGCAGTGATGTGCACTTGGAAGATTGAAAGCACCTTTAGAAGCACTTTTGGAAGGGTTGGAAGCATAATTCTCTAATAAATACATTTGGGTTAGAAGCTTCCAATCAAATTTTATACTATTGGAAGTATAAGATGCACATCATTGCTATAGGAAGGTTGCTTCTATAGCATATGTATCTTTATTTGACTCGTATTACCATGCAAATGGAATGAAAGTTCGAAACTTTCTGAGCGCTTATACTTTTAAACGTGATATGCTATTTAGCACAAGAATATCCAAAAATATAGAAAAGGGTAAGTACCCTAGCATGTACGTGTTTCTGCCTAAAAAAGGAATTGAAAGAAGAAGGCCTATAACAGGGCTGGATTTCGCTTCATTATACCTCAGTCTTATCATGGCTTACAATCTCTCTCCAGATAAAATAATACTAATGTATAGAGAGGCAGATATTGCGCAAAATAATGAAAGCAACTTTCATAAGATTGAGTTTTCATTTAATAACCGCATCATTTAAGCTAGGAGTGTAAGATATGATAATCAATTCGAAAAGAAGGGTTTATATCCTGTTATATTAGAGGATTTATTTAACAAGAGAATAGAGCTTAAACATAACTTACCCCATTAGGAAAAAAGAAGGAACAACTTGGGAAGATAATAAGTTCAGCTAAAGAGAGAGGTAAAAGAGTTCCAGAAAGCTTAATCTCAGAATATTCATCTGTATGTTTCAATTACGATTATTTTGATTCAAAGCAGAAAGCTTTGAAGGTATATATGAATACTTTTTATGGGAAAGCAAGTAACTCAATATCTCTAATCTATCTTCTCAAATTAGCTAGAGGGATCACTTCAGCTGGAAAATACAACCTTAATCTTATCGCAGAGTTCGTATCTGAAAAAGATTTTAGAATAAAATATAGGGATATCAATTCTTTATATCTTACATGTCTAGATAAGTATTATGAAAAATGTGATAGAGTTTTTAATGAAGGAAAACTTTTCAAGGAGGAATACTTAGCTGAAATGGTTAATATTACTATGGATGCAATGAAAAAGTTGTGTGATCAAGTAAATGCTTATCTTAAGATAAAAAATAGCACATCTTATCTTAAGATGGCATATGAAGAGGTACTATTTCCCGTTTACTTTACTGGTAAAAAGAAATACTTTGGGATTAGACATGAAGATGTAGTAAACTTTAAACCAAAAAATCTTTTCAAGAAAGGGATAGATACCGTAAAGCAAGACAAGTCCCAGCTTTTCAAATTTATTGGGAAAAAAATTATGTAGGAAGCTATGGATATAAATAATATGCACTCAATTCATGAAATTGTTAAAGATACTCTTAGAGAAGCGTGGAACAAAGAATGAGATTTTAATGAATTTATCGTAATGGAAACATGGAAGCCTAAGAAATAAAATCTTTGCAATAATCTCTTTATGAGACATATGAGAAAGAGAAATGAGAGGATTTCTAATCTTGGTAAATGATTCAGCTACATAGTCGTTAAAGGTCTGCCCTCTATAATGAATAAGGCAAAAGAAATCGCATAGAGTTGAAGATTATATGGAGTATGTAGACAATGCAAAAGAGCTTAATATGGAAATAGACATCAACTACTATTTAGAAAAAATAGTGGGAATATGCGTACGTTTTATCAATGAGAATGATATATTTCAACCATCACCTTTACATAAAATTATGCAACTTAAAGATTCAGACGAGAAAGAAAAGCAGATTGATACTTATTCTCAGAACGAGATAAAAAAATGGCTTAAAAAATATATAAAAAGCTTACAATAATCTTTTTAGGTACTCTTAGCGGGGGTGGCAAATTCAGCTAAGAAAACTTATAATATTATTTATATATTTTTTTCTCCTGCAATAATACCAGCTAACTTCAATTTTTATCTTTGAACTTCTGGCCTCCGATCATATAGCCTGATCTCAGATATACCCAGAGATGATTATTAGTATTTTTTGCATATAATAATTTGGCAAAACCATATCCTTGGGATACAATCAGCCGAAAAAATCTGCATATTTTAAAGATAAACTTTATTGATATAATGGCTGAACTACAGGAAAAAGTTTCCCAATATATAGGCTTCGAACCCAATGAAATTTATTTCTCAATCACAGAAGGAAATAGGCAGGAGTCTCTTGTGAAACTATATTAAAATAGGAGGAGATGGAAGATATTGTAATGGATGACTATTGATTTTTGCTATGTTATGAGTATAATGGTAAGGAAGGTGACCAAATTCACATTAGATGGTTATTAGCATATACGATATCCCAAGCTGAAAATGTCAATAAATCCACCTGAAAATTTACCAAAAAAGCTATTGGCTCACATCAAAAAAAAATTCGAAAAAGTTTCACTTGCACCAGTACTTATACGGTAGTCAATTAGAATTGAAAATAATAATAATCTGGTCTAACTGAGAGATGCTTTGCATAATCCCTATTTATATAATTCCTGTAGATAAAAAATTGGTTACTTTTTTTCCACAAATTCTAACATTTCCTGGCTATGAGCAATATAATTACAATCAGTATTAGGGTAAGTATAGAATATATTAATATAGGTGACATCAAGGAACTCGTGATGATAGGAGTAGTTGCTGGTAAAGATACTACTTCTGCGTTATCTATTATTTGAGACGATGAATTAAGAGCTGAAAGTTGTAATGAATTATTTATAGGTATGGATGGAGTATCTACTTCATTATGCGAAACGCCACTTGGCTCTTTCTTTGACAGTAATTCTTGAAGATGAGTATTTTTCTCCAGTAAATTTAATCATGCTGAAGATAAGGAGTTTAACTCCCATTTATATATAATGTCTGTTACCTCTATCTCCTTTTTTATACATTCTATTTCATAATTTTTTGAATCTAGATTCTTCTTTACCCATTCCAATTCAAGCTTGAGAGAATCAATCTCTTTGGGATCAGATGAGTTTATTTAGGCCGGCTCTTCTATTACCCCTCCTATTACATCCAAATCATGAATATGTACGCTCTAGATCTATATCCTTCAACTTAGCTTCAAGAGAAAGAATCTTGATCTTGTTAGCGGACGAAACTTTCTAGGTCAAAGTTAACTCTCTTTTTAGTATTTTAATAAAAGATTTGAGCGATTTGATTTTGGTAGAATATTTGACTTCAAGCTCACATTGACTCTCAGAATGAGACTTTCATTTAGAAATAAGTTGAGATCTAACTTTAGTAGTAGATGCATTTAACTGGCCAATCTTATTTCCAATATTCTCCTCTCATTTTGAATACTCTGAATTTTCAGCCTGCAACTTTTCATTGAAATCAGTAATTTCAGAGTTAAAATTGATAGCGGTTCTTAATTTTTTTTCGAATTCTTACTTATATGCACTATCCAGCTGATATCCTCTATTTTTTATATCTTTTAATGTATGCACATTAGACATAATTTTGGCATGGTTATATGGCAGGAAAAAAATGCATATAACTAGATTTTATCTATAGGGCATCTTTTATTTTTTCTTGTTAAAATAAAATATCAAATATTCTTTATTGAAAAACATCACTTTTCATCATTTTTTATTATTTTTCATTGTTTTTTATTGTTCAAAAACCATAAATATCGTTTTTTATCGTTAAAAAAATATAAATATTGTTTTTTATATTTTTTTATCATTCTAAAATATTGCTAGAAATTACTAGAGGAATTATCCCTAGCCAATTTTTAAAAACTCATTATCGATGAGGTGCTAGTGTTTTAACGCCTGAGCAGATCGAAGAAATTAGATACCTTAAAAATAAGGTTCTTACGTATATAATAGTAAAGAACTACTATATTAATAAAGATCATGTCTCTGATATATGAAACGATTGTGAATGTCTATAACAGAGTGAAGAATATGTATTAGCAGATATGTTACCGGAGCTATCAAACTATGATGATATAGTTCATTTTAAGAATGATCCTTTAGGTCTTCCAAATATTTCCTCAGAGAATTACGGTGAATGTAACATCATTTCTGATAGCAAGAAAAAAAAGACTGGAGGAAAGAAGTCAAAGTCTAAGTTCACGTTAGCTTTATCAGCATCATCTATTGAGACTCAACCAATCCCAGCTTCAAGGAAAGATACAAACAATATGGATGCATTATATGAGAAGATGGTCGAAAAAAGCATAAAAATTTTAGATAAAAAAAAAGCGTTATTCTGAAAATAACTTGCCTATTCCCTAAGAAGACTTTTACAAAACTCATTGATTTCTGAATTATACTTAAGAGTGCTATATAGCATTTTTTTAAGCTCTTCATAACTCACTTTTTTTTAATATGCCATCTTTACTTAAATCCTGTGAAATTTTGTTCAGGGTCGAAGAATTGTCACATTCAGGAGTAATGTTCGCACAATTTATCTTGAGCTTGTTTTTGATCTTATGTATATTAATTGGAATAAAAAATTCCTTGCCATTATACTCTAGTTTTAATTTCCGTTTTGATGTAAGTAAATCATAATTATATTTATTAAGAAGTGTGTTGGATAAGATCAACATTAAAAAATCAGCATGTATAATACATCTAGAAGTGAAGTTTACTAGGACATTTCTAACAATTTCAAGTAATTCTGTAGGAGTAGTAGCGATACCTCTGAGATCATATTTTTTTTTGTATTAATTACTAGCTTTGATCGTTTAGATATATCCTCAGACATGATCAGAAAATTAGCATCAGGATCAACTGTGCCTGCTAGAATCACTAGACGCTTAATTTTACATTTAACAGTGACAATATCTGTAGCAGGTTCTTTTCTTTGGACAAAATCTATCTCTATAGGATCATCGATAAACTCATCCTCAGAATCGACCAGTATTTTAGAATTACCATTTTGCGGATAAAGGAGGGTTGTAATAGTACCAAACTTTTCATTAAGCATCTTCTTAATAATTTTTTCAATAATTCTTTCTAAGCGGGATTGTTCATCCTGTGTCAGAGATTTTGAACTTTGCTTTTTTTTTTTGAAAATAGGAACTGATGTGATTCCAGAAGGACCTGCTAAAGGAGGTGTTTTAGCATCTTTTATTTTATGAGATTTGTGATTTTTTGATTTCTTTTTTCATAAAGAAGTACTAGTGTTATGCAGTCTCTTTGGAATCTACTCTTTCTTCACTTTTTTTTTGCCTGAGATATATTAACATTAATTTTAGCATTAGCCTCACCCTCAAACTCTGATTCAGAAAAGAAACTCTCAGACCTAGAAGAGTTATCCTCAGATTCTGATAAAGAAGTATCACTATCAGAAGAATCTAAATCTGATTGTTTATCTACTCTAACCATATGAACTTGACCACTTTTAGATTTTTTCTTCTTAGACTTATTTTTTGATTTTTTTTCTTTGTTTTAGAAGTTTTACGAGTAGGTTTACGGCCACTTTTATATAACTTTTTGATCACATTAATTTGCTTAGAAAGCTTAGCATAATTAGCATTAGCAACACCCAATCTTCTTATTAATTCGTCATTAATATAATTATCTAAGGATGTAAGATTTCTTGGTGTATCAAGTAGCATTCCTAAACATACTGCACATATATACATCTTTTCTAAGGCTTCATCATTCTGGAAGTATACTTAAACTGGTTGAGCTAACTGGGTTTTGTAGGGAGACTATTTCAGATTTTAACTTTTCAATCTCAGCCAATAGATATGATTGAGAGGGTTGTATGTATTGCTGAAATTGCAAAAGAGGGTTAGCATCAGAGACTAATTCAGTTTTATATCTCTCAATCTCTTTTAAAGATAAAAGGATTTCATTAATATGTCTACTAAGCCTCATACGATGAACTTCCATTTGATTATTTGGAGAAAGTTCTCCAAGAAATCTATAGCGAAATTCATCATCTCCTATATTAGCATGTCTTGCAATCTTCTTGAGTTTAGTATAATAAGAACCTACAGAATCACTTTTTTGCACTGTTATACCAAATAATGCTTGTTGATACTGTTACCTAACTGTGGAATTATTTCCTTTAAAGTAATCAATTAATTGCTCAAGAGTGATGTCGGCTAATACAACTGTTCTATTTGGCAAATTTGCATTTGGTGCACACATAACTTTAGATGTTGAATTACCTCCTGCTGGTGACTAATCTTCATTGAAAATTGTATGTCCAGAAATTACTAAAGCACTAGCACCAGCATCGGCCGCTACAAGTTGTGCATTAAGTCCAGCTGGTGCCGTAGATGATAAATGTCTTACGATTCATGCTTGTCCATTATCTTATAATTGTGTCAAAGTACGATTTACAGTAGAGATATTGAATAATTCCCAATTTTTACCCGCTATTTCTTTTTCAAGCTATTCACCCGCTTTACCTTTAAGCATGACTTAAAAAAGCCTAGTGCACTGATCTTATCTGTATTATTTGTCAAATTGTTCCTAGAAGTGGTTAAATACCTTCTAAATTCATTGATAAAATAGTCGATATCTTTATCATAATTTCCACTAAAACTTGGTGATATATATCCTGCCATACCTATATATTATATATTAGGTGGGTTATTCTGAAGCGCCAAAATTTGTCCCTGCAAATTTAAAATATTCTGATTGTGAGCCTGAATTTGATTCTGCGAATTCCTATATTGTCACTTCCAATTTTGTGCTTAACGAACACAACCTGCATATCTTCTTCTCTAGCGTTCTGTATCATTATTATAGTGTATAGTTAATCTATATGCAGTTCTCCTATGTTCAGCAATTTGAGTATCCTTACATTGAATTAATAGTCAGAAGACAAAATTTTTACGTAACAATTCGTCAATATGCTCTTGCCTATTTTGAGCCAATTACCAATATTCCCTACATGCTTCTGTTTCATTATTTAAAGCAGTTGTATGCAACTACGTAATTCTTTCCACTTGAGCCCAGAATTTGTCTAATAAACATTGTAACTGTAAATTCTGGTTTTACTATCATTTAACTGGTTCCTAAGATGATCTACTCACTGAATTGAATTATATAATAAATTTTGATATTGATCACGCTCGGTTGTAATATTTTGTAAAATAACCTGAATAGTATTTAACAAACCTCTAATACCATCTATAACATTAGCAGGATTTTGCATAGGTATACCAACACCTCTAATATGATTTTCTATCTACTCTAGTCTTCTATTAACATTTGTGATAAGATTAGTTATTGCCATATCTAAATTATCTATTGGGATTTTTTTATTTATGAGAATCTGGATTCTTGCTTTAAAACATTCTACTTTATTTTTAAGTTCTATGATTCGGCCATCTTAAATAGACCTAATCTTATCTTTGAATTTTTTATCTTGTTGTAAAATCCTAAGCTGTTTTCATAAATCAGATATTTCTGATTTAAATTTCTCTATCACTTTCTTATGGACTATAATAGTATTATCCTATAATGAAATAGTTCAATAACATTGTTCAAGCTCCTTTACAAGGAATCAAATTTTTTTTTTATAACTCTTATTAATAGAAATCTCATCTTGAAGCTCACTACGAAGCTCCTAGTTCGTATCTAAAAGCTGTGAATATGCTGGATTAAACATGGTATTTCATCCTAATTTATAGTACCATCATAATAATTCTACCTTGAGAATGAGCCAACCGCAAATTTTGATAGACCCTGATGAGGCTCAAAGAATTGAAAAACATATCATGTTGTATAATATATATTATTATTCAACTGGATATTATTCTAATCCCAAATCGTTGAGAGATGCATGTAAAAAAAAGGCATCAATTCCGCCTAAGTGAATACAAAACTTTTTTAGAAAATCAGAAGTCATACCAAATCAATAAAACCTTTCTAAAATACATTCTTAGAGCTAGCTATGGGCGAATAATACGCCCTAATTTTATACACTAGTGTAATATACTGTTTCTCACTCATGATCACTATAGAGGTAAAAAATATAAAGCAGTACTTAATATTATAGGCTGTGTTTCCAGTAAAGATGGCGCTGCAACTAGTTGCAACCATGTGATACTTATTTGTCACTAGTTGCAACTAGTTGCAACTCAATTTTTATTAATATTGCGACTAGTTGCAACCCTGTGATGCTTATTTGTTACCGGTTGCAACCAGTTGCAACGCCATCTTTAGTTTCCAGATATAAGGCTTCAGTTCTGCTCACATCTAAGAATAGTTTAGAAGTTACTAGAGTATTCAGAAAAATTTATGATAATTCTAATAATCCTCTTACCTATTCTAAATTACTTCAAACTAGTGTTTCACAAAATCAGATCGGATCAGATTTGGATAAAATCTGATCTGATCTGGTTTTCATTTTTCAGGATCCGAATCTGATCTGAATCTGATAGATCCGTTAAAATCCAAATTTGACGGATCGAATCTCAAATCCGGATCTGATAGATCAGTTTAAATCCAAATCTGATCCGATCTGGATCCAAAATTTTTATTAAAAAACGATTTTTCAGTTCTAAAAGAGTTCTGAAAAGTCATTCTTTTTCAATTAAAGGAACCTTTTCAGCTCTAAAAGAGTTCCAAAAAGTTGTTCCTTTACAATAAAAGGAACCTTTTTGGCTTTAAAAGAGTTCTGAAAAATCATTCCTTTACAATGAAAGGAACCTTTTCGGCTC
>CAJVPQ010002851.1:0-12562 GCA_910591825.1 Funneliformis caledonium
GATTCCTTGAGTAATTGTCTTAGTTTTATTTACCCCTTTTGAGATTTTATTTGAAGCCACGAAACCATCGTGACAACATATTTAAATTTAATTAAAAGAAAATACCAATTTACATATTTTATTTATAAATATTGATACTCTATTATGATTCTTGTATCTATTTAATAGCATTATAATCAAATATAATTATGTTAACAGAATCTCTTATTTTTGCTCTAAGGGAAAGGTATTTTGAATTGAAAATTGATGTCTAGATATTTGTTAACCATTATAATTAAACCTATCAGTAGTTTTATTAACTGTTACATAACATATGCCATTTTTTGTTAAAAATACTATATCAATAGATTGTTTATTATAAATTTTCATTATTATTCTAATTGAACTATTATAAATACATTTTCATATAATATATTATTAAGAAATATGACTTGAGTTCCTTTTTGAATTCGTACAGTATCTGGAAAATTTATATATTTTCTAAAATGTTTATTACTTTTTTTAGTTTTTCAAAGTTATTTATTAAGTTGATCCTATATTATTGAAATAACTTTGCAGAAACTTTTCAAATTGAAATCATATTATAACCAAATTGTATGATTATTATAGATTTTATAGCTAAGAAATGGTTACAATATAGTTTTAAAATATCATGACATGATTTTATAATGTCATGATAAATCATCTAAATAAAGTTAATTAATATTAAGTTAAGAAAATAGTCATCTGATTTAGCTGAGTAGTATAAAATTAGTTTATCAAAGTCATAAAAATGCATTATTGAAGTTTTAAATATATATTAAAGTGTACTTAAATAAATAGTAAATAAATAATAATGTTTTTTAATTGTTCTTTATTAGATAGTTAATATATAATAAAGTATTCTTTAAGTATTCTTTATTAAATTTTAAAGTATTCTATTTGAAACTACAAAAAAATTCTATTCTAAATAATAAATTAATAAATAATACTAAACAGCTTTGAAAAAATAAATATTTGTAATATACAAATTGTTTTTAAAATTGTGAACTCCTCTGATACATTCTTTGCCTTTACAATTATAAACAAAATGCATAGTGTTAATTGTATTAACTAAATTAATTGAGAAAACTTTTTGCCAATTACTTGCATTTTGTAACATGAATAACAGGCAACCTAGAATTCTCTAATTCTTATCTTCAAATCAATCAACAATAACAAAAGTAAAATAAATGTTGTCTTCTTATTGGTAAAAGAATATAATCTTAATTATTACACTAGCTATAAAATGATAAATGTCTTGTAATGACTGAAGGTATCTTTCTCTTTTTAATTGATCAAGTATTGGTGGCTGTAAATATAGTTTATATTCAGCCACAATTACTTTGCATTCTGTAATTATATATGAGCCAAATATTTCTTCAAATTATTGATCTGATAGATAATATTAATGAGAGATTAAATACATATCAAGATTAGCGAATATTAAAAAATCTTTTATTATATAATAAGTTCAATATCTTCTATTAACATTATAGTATTTTATTCTAATCAGGTTATTTTCTTGCAGAAATTCACAGTAATATCATCAAGGCTTATAACTATAAAGCATTTATTTTCTTAAATATTCATAGTTATACCTTTTTTTAATTCTTTTATTTTTGTAATAAAAGGCTTAATAAATTTATCGAGAGAGTTACTGAAAGGAACAAATCTAAGAATAAAATGATTTTTGAGACATATTTTTCATTAAGCAGCATATTGCCTAAAGAAAGATTTAACAAAAGAAATAAAAGCAAGTAAGAGTAATGAAAAAAATTAAGCAAATTAAACTACTAAACTTATCTAACTGAATGTAAATGCTACCTAAGGAATGGTAAACATTACAAAATGTCCCAAAATCATCAAAATAAAGATCAATAAATAATTTAAAGATTAGAAAATTTGTTACTAGTTCTTCTAATGTAGTGAATTCTAAAGGATGCTGATAAGAATATTTTACATCTCTCAACTTCTAGTATCCATTATGCTTGTAAAGAATCTTCTGATTTTAATTGTATTATAATTAGTATCATTATTATCATAAAGAATAGTTATAGATATACATTTAATAATGGCTTGTAAATTAATAATAATAATAACATTGTCTTCTTCTCGATCAAGAAACTAAACTTTATCTTAACCTTCTCAGGATCTTTTATTTTGATTGATGCTTTATAAATTTTCTGGCAAATCTTCAAATAATAAAACTTGTTAGATCTTAACAACTAGTCTATTATTCTATTATATAATTATTAGTATATAACTAAATTTCTTTGATTCTTTAGATTCTCTATATATTATAAAATTATCAAAATAATATTTTTCTACGAAGAAATTTTGTAAATTATTTCTCAACAAAGACAAAAAAAATATTTTAGTTCTATTTAAACTTATCTCAATCAACTATGATGGATGCTTATTTAAATCTTGAAGATTCCTTCCAAATATTACCATATTAAAGTTCTTTGCTTTTTTTAACTTCTTAATCTAAACCAAAATACATTGCATTCAACAATAAAGGTTTATTTAAAACATGCCATATGATATTTGAAATGGATAAATAATAACTTATTCTATATCTTTAGACGTGAATGATATTTTCTTACTAGAAATACTAATTTGGTAAGACTTTATTAAAAGCAAAGATAATCTTTGCCTATATTTTCTAAACCTTCAGCTATTCAGTATAACATCTTTGACTTTAAACTGTAGATGAAGAATTATTTCCACTAATTCATTATATACTTAAATTGCTGGTAAAGAAACATTTTGAGTTATATCATCATTTTTAAGTTTTAAAAGAATCTAACTTATATATATGAAGTTTTTTCGCTAGAAAAAAATAACAATTTGGTAATATATTTGAAGTATGTATAAATACATTAGAAGTTTGTAACATTTGATCATTATTGAAAGACTTATCAATAATGATTCTTCATCTAATTCTTTTTCGCTTATTACTTCTTTATCACTATCATCTTCTTTGTCTATTATCATTCTCTCAGATTCATTTACATCAAACTCCATATCATCACTTGATTCATCACTATTAAACTCTATATTTTCTTCATTTAATAGTTCTACCTCATCTTCTTCATTTAGTAGTTCTAGCTCTTTATTTCTTATATCAAAAGTTAGTGTTTCTTTTTTATTACAAAAATCATTTTCATTTTAATCATCATTTATATTGACAACTATTTTATTAAAAAAATATCACTGAAATATATATAGTACATAATATAATGAAAGATAATAATTACCATCTATTTCATAATTTTTTTCTGTTAAAGATATTTACAAAGATATATTAAACATATTAAAGTATTGTCTAATATTATTATAAGAAGTATAGTGATTTTAAATCATTTTTGAAATGAAATACAAAAGAAAGAAATATGAAAAAATACAAGAATTCAAAAGTTAAAGTTCCTTTATTTAATTATTTATTTTATTATTTATAACATATCCATTTAGTCAAATCTGTAAAATATCTGAAATTTATTTATATTTTTTTTTATTTTGTTTCTATTATTTTTTGAAATCTTTATGTTATACCATAGTATTGTATAACGATCTCATTGAAGTAAATAAATTCAATATAATTGCTGATTGATAATTTTTTATTAAAAATATAACTAAAGTTTGCTATTTATAAGGAACTTCATCTTCCGTTTAATATTAAATAATAAATTGTGTAACTAATTCAAGTAAACTTTAAAATTTCATTATGATAAATAAAAATATAAAACTAAAATTTAAAAATATTTAATTATATTGATAAAAAAGAAGTTTAATTTTTATTAATTAAATTAATTTTTCTAATTTAATTTTATTTTTTTAATTAATTTTTTTTTAATTAACATTATATATAGTTTATGCTATATAGATATCTTTCCTAGTATCATTAATAAAAAATCACTTTCACATGATCATATAAAAAATATTTGTCATCCTGCATTACACCCTTCACTTTTCATTTTTTACTAAGTATTCTAGGGATTTAAAAATTTTTAGTGTGTAAATTCCTATTTGTCACACCACTATTCATCACATATATAATGCCTTAACTCACAGTTAATATCATAATTCTAGTTAAAAAGTCATGTGAAAGTAATTTTTTGTTGATGATTTTAGGGTAGTTCTATATAGATATTGATGTTAAATAATTTTACTTTATATAGTGAAAACTATGTTCATTTCCAAAAAGAAAGAAATTGGTTAGCTTTATGCAGAAACTATGAGGACTATTTTTATTTATATTGATATTAATATTAATATCAATATCAATAATAATATTAATAATAATATTAATAGGAATAATGTTTGTTTATATATGATTTTTTAAGAAAAAAATTAGAACTGAATGATTAAAATTACTAATTAAAATAATGAAAGAATTTATTAAAAATATATACTAAGATAACAAAAATCCTGCTTTATCTAATAATTTTAGCTAAAGGGATGAACTGAAGAAAAAATAAAAAAAATCACCAAAAATCTAACCTAAAATTGACTAAATTGAATAAATAAAATAAAATAAATAAAATTAGTAATCAAATTACCAAAATAAGAAAAAAAAAAAAAATAAATCAAAAAAAAATTAGTCAGCTTACCTTAGCCTCTATTCAAAAATTCTATCCAATTTTTAGCTTAAGAGGTGGTAGAAATAATTTCAAATTAACCTAAAATATATATAAATAAAAAAAATAATTAAAATTAGTCAGCTTACCTTTACTGTAATGATGAATTGATCAGTTCTATTTAAAGATTTTATTTAATTCTTAGCTAAAATAAAGAAACTGATCAAAACTAAAAAAAAGAAAATAAATAAATAAAAATATTAAAAAATGAAAAATATATTAAACAAAAAATAAAAATAATTTAGTTTTTAGCTTAAAAGAAGAGTTTAAATAAATAAGAAAAAATAAATAAAAATATTAAAATAATAATTTATTAAAAAAATAAAAATATATAAATAAATAAAAATATTAAAAAATAAAAAAAAAAGAGAAAAGTTAAATTAGCTTACTCTTTGTTATAGTGAAGAACTGATTAATTATATATAAAGGTTCTATCTAGTTTTTATAGTAGCGGTTATAAGTATCTGAACCCTTATAATTCTTAAAGTTAATTAATAATATCTATTAAATTTTTTTTTAAATTTAAGTTCAATACTAATCTTAATAATCTATAAAATTATAGATTTATATTATATATAATTAGAAGTTAGATGATCAATAGATTTTATATTTCAAAAAAAATAATCTTATTTTATATAAATAATTTCATTTTTTATTGTTTAACACCTAAACTCCTTAAATATATAGATTTTTTTTTTAATATATTAATTTTTTAGGAAGTATTACACATTTTTTATAGAATTTTAGACAGATTACACAGATATTTAGAGAACTTCAATAATACTATATTCTTCTTTTTAATTTTGAATAATATTTGTATTTATTAACTTTTTGCAAAATTTACTCTAAGTTCTCTTTTTTAAAAAATTCACAGAATAAGCCAAAAGGTCACTTTTATAGAAATTATATATAAAATTAACATGAGAGTTTTGCTAAAAGAAAATTGATTTATCAAATTGCAAATCTAAAAAATCACTATAATATGGACTTTTTAGCAAATATTATAACTTTTGTTTATTAACTAACATCTTTATTTAAATAATATTTTTAAATATAATAAACGTTATAATTTTATAATAATAGATATAAAGTAGTTATATTTTTAAAATTCCATTTCAGTCATTATTGAAATTTATATAAAAAATCTATTTTGTTTAATTTATTAAAAATATCAGCATTTTACATGCAAAATTCATTGATCATCTACTTTTTAATTTATATGTTATACAAGCTTATAATTTTATATGTGATTAACATTTGTATTTTACTTGAATTTTAAAAAATTTTATTGGATATTATTAATTAACTTTAAGAATTATAAGGGGTCAGATACTTATGACCACTACTATAGTCTAAAAAAAAAATAAATAAAAATATTAAAAAATAAAAAATAAAAAAAAATTCAAGTCAGCTTACCTTTTGTCACAATAATAAATTAGTTGGTTCAGTTTAAAAGTTCTTTCTGATTCTTAGCTTAAAAGAAGAATCTAAATAAATAAAAAAAAATAAATAAAAATATTAAAATAAAAATAAATAAATAAATAAAAATATTTAAAAAAAAAAAATAAAAAATAAAAAAAAAAATATGAGTCAGCTTACTCTTCACAGTAGTAATAAACTGATCAGTTCTATTTAAAGATTCTATCCAGTTCTTAGCCAAAATTGAAGAATTGATTGAACCTAAAAAATTAAAAAAAATTATTTAAAAAAAAAAAAAAAAAAAAAGAAAGTTAAAGACAGCTTACCTTTTGTTATGATAGTGAACTGATCAGTTTAGTTTGAAAGTTCTGTTCAATTCTTAGTCTAAGAGAAGAACTTAATAAAAAAAAATAAATAAAAATATTAAAATAAAAATAAATAAATAAATAAAAATATTAAAAATAAAAAATACAAAAGAAAATTTGAGTCAGTTTACCCCTTACAGTAGTAATAAACTAATCAGT
Source organism: Funneliformis caledonium (assembly GCA_910591825.1). Taxonomy (NCBI): domain Eukaryota; kingdom Fungi; phylum Glomeromycota; class Glomeromycetes; order Glomerales; family Glomeraceae; genus Funneliformis; species Funneliformis caledonium. The sequence continues at coordinate 6,605 of CAJVPQ010002851.1, forward strand.
TCAGTTCAAAGGATTTATCCAATTCTTAGCTAAGTAAAGAAACTGATCAAACCTGAAGAAAAATAATAAAATTAATAATATATTAATAAAAATAAATATAAACTAGAAAAAAATAAAATAAAATAATATGATAGCTTACTTTTACCATAGTTCAAAGGTTCCATCCTATTTTTAGCTAAGTAGAAGAGCTGATTGAAACTAAAAAAAATATAAATAAAATAAATATAAACTAGAAAAAATAATATAATATAATATTAATAGCTTACCTTCATCATGATTTAAATATTCTTATTCTTAAAGAAGAATAAACTGATTGTACTTAAATAAAAAAAGAAATGAAAATAAAATATAAAAATATTAAAAAAATAAACTAAAAAAATTGACAGCTTACCTTTACTGCAGTTCAAAAGTTCTATCTGATTCTTCTAAGTAAAAGAACTGATTGAACCTAAAAAAAAATTAATAAAACATTAAAAAAATATAAATAAAAAGAAATATAAACTATAAAATAATATTTATGACTTACCTTTACTGCAGTTCAAAAGTTTTATTCAGTTTTTAATCTAAGCAGAAGATCTAATTGAACTTAAATAAATAAAAAATATAATAAATAAAATTATTAAAAAAATCATTAAATAAAATAAAAAGAAAAAATTTTGAGTTAGCTTACCTTCACTGTGATGATAAACTAGATAGTTCTATTTGAATATTTTGTTCAGTTTTTAATCTAAGTGAAGGACCTGATTGAACTTAAAAAAATAAGAATAAAAATAAAATATTAAAAAAAATACAAACATTAATAAAAATATAAACTAAAAATTTGATAACTTACCTTTATTATGATATGAACCAGATAGTTCCATTTAATATTTCCATTCAGTTCTTAGCCTAAGATAGAAAACTGATTAAACCTAAAAAGAAAAAAACTAAAAAAATAAAAATAAAAAGAAAAAAAAAGAAAATCAGCTTACCTTTACTGCAAAAATGAAATGAACTGTTTTATTTAAAAACAATTTTTAATATAATTAAAATCTTTATACATTATAGTAATATGAAAAAAGTAACTATAATAAATATAATTTGGTAATTAAATAATAAGTAGATTTTTAGATTTATAATTAGCTAATATTTTATATACAATTTTATGATTAAATTTTATATTGATATATCATTTATTTACTTAAAAACAAATTTACATTTATGATAATATGTTTTTTTAGAGAAAATTTTAAAATAAAATAAGTCAAATATATTATATTTGATTCAGCATTTGGACTTATTTGAGTTATCAAATAGTATAATAGAACATGATACCTTTTTTAATTCAGAGAGTTTGATCACGAGATAAAGAAACAAAATTAGCTTATTTTATTAGCATAATTAATTCTAATAAATTTCAAATAGTATTAAATAAAACAATGTATAATAAATGAAAAAAGTCTTTCAAATATTCTAATTCTAAGTTAAATTTTACTATTCCAATTTTCCAGGGGATAAATTATATATCATCTATCATTTACATAAAAATATATAGTTAATATTATATTTAAAATTTATTTTATTATTTATCAAATTTCTTTTTATTTTAAAATTAAATTATAACATTTTAAAAACTAATATTATAAATTAAAAGACATTTTACATCAATCTATTTCAAAAATATTAAGGCTAATCCCCTGACCAGTCATGACTATATATTTAGTTATTTTTATTAATTTTTATTTTAATTTGTATTTTATTTTAATAATTGATTTTTTTTTGATTTTGAAATTTAATTTTTTTTTTTAGTTATAGATTACATTTTTTTTCTAATTTCTTTATTACATGCAATTTTATTAATAGATTTTTTAAATAGCAAATTAAAAAAATATATATATAAAAAATTGTAGAAATTAATTAAAATTTTTATTTAAATTTAAATTATTTTTTAATAATTTTTTTAAATTTATTTTTTTAATCTTATTTAATAATCTATTAATTACATTACTAATATTTTATTTTATTTATTAATTTTAAAATAATTTATTTATCTTTTATATTTTAAATTTTAAATTTACCCTCTTATTTTTAAAAAAATGGGAAGAAAGTAACAAATTAGAAAAATTTTATAAAGCATGTACGTGAAATTATACAGATTATGCAGAAGTTATATTAATAATTATATTCTTGATAAGTACAGTATCTTTAGTATTATAACTTGATAATAAAGTTTATTTATATATTATAGCATAATATAATAAAAGCATATGCAAATTATTTGTTCATAGAATTTGAGTGATGAATTTACAAATTTTATATTAAAATCTCAATAGGATTTATTACAAAAAAAAGGGTTAAGTTTAGTTTGATCTAAAAAGTCAGTTTTAAAGAAGTTTTTGTTTTAATAATGCAAAACTGATCTTTCATCTTTTTTTGAATTAGATTATTCAGATAATTCAGTCCTACCATCCGGTCAGGTCCAAAATTTATTTTTAAACTAATTTATAAGACTGGTCCAAGTATCAGTTTAGAAACAAATATTCATCTAATAAATAAAATAATTATATAAATTTAATAAATATAAAACGAATAATAATAATTATTGTACTTACTAATATGATGTAAACGATCTCATTTTTTAATATTTTTTGTAATATTACAAATAAATTACAAATTAAACTTTTTATATCGAAAATAAACTATATAATAATATATATAAGCTAGTAATAAATACATAATAATATTTTTATACATTCATTAATTATTAGTATTAGAATAAAAATAATTATAGAATTAATAAAAACTTTATCAGCAATCATTTTTGAAACTAATTTTTTTAATCCTTATAGATGATTTTGTTGATCTTGAATTTTATTTAATTCTTGAAGTAATTGCTGAAATAAATCTTTTTTATCATTAAAACTATTTGTTATAATATCGATTATTGTACTTTTATCTATTTTTTTTAAAAAATAAATCAATTTTTCTTAATTTAATAATAATAATAAAAATATATAATATGAAATTTAACATTAATAAATGACTTTATTAATGTTAATCTATCTTGCATTATGGTAGGATAGTTTGAAGATAATAAAGGATTTGAAGGTGATAAAGAATTTATTAATACTATTTGTATAATAATAATAGAATTAATATTTTAATAATTTATATATATATAATAAAAAATTCCTGTATTACAGTCACGTTTAGATTACTTGTATAAATAATAATGATTAAATGTGTAACATTATACAATAATTAAAAAAGAAATTTTATCTCTCAGTAAATTTAAAGTCAGGTCTTAAAATTAGTTACACAAGTTTTCTTTTAGATTTTGTAAACTGTTATGTGGTTTGCTTCTATTGCTTTGCAACAGAAGTTGTTTAAAACTGATTTTTATTAAAAAATTAATTTTCTTTTTTGAAGTCTACATATTATTACATGATTTACCTATTACTTTATAACAGAATAGCAGCTAATATTATAAGAATAAAAAATATTATACATATTTACTTCATTATCATTAACTATTATTTTAAATCCAAATGTTTGAGCAAGTTTTATTGCATTATTATATTGCATTTCAGTTTCTGATCGCTTATATGTTGTCAAACCTTGTTTAAATTTATATCTTGAACTTGCTATATATCTAGTATTAAAAAAATTTAACTTTTTTAATATTTGAACTTGAGTTTTTGTCTTGAATGATTACTAATTTTATGATTATCCAAATTAATATTTGTATAGGTAACTATTTGTTTCATAAATAATTTTTTTTTCAGAAATCCAGTCTTTATAATACTATTATCTATTGAAATTCAACTATATTAAAATTTTAAATTAAAAAATAATTATTTTAATAAAATATAAATTCTAATTAAAATTATTTATATTAATACTTACATTCATTAATATTGAATGGTTTTAAATAAAAATTTAAGCTTGTTTGAATTGGATGCTTAGTAAAATATTTTAATAATTTCAGATATTTCAGAAATAAATAATTTTTCATCTTGTGATTCAATATTATTAATACTACGTTGATTAGTTTAAGATTTATAAAGAATTAATTCAAATCCTTTATAGCAATTATTTTTTTGTGAAAAACTATTATATTGTAAATTAAAGTGTTCACTACCATATAATCCTAATAGGATTGTATTAAAAAAAATCTGATATAATAAACCAGATGGAGTATCCCCGGTCATAATTGGATGATTCATAATATGTAAAATTTCCTTTACAGTAAAACCTGTATTTTCAGTACATTTTGCAAGACCTTGATTAGCTAGAATTTTACTTTACTATTAAAAACTTGTCATAGCTTATAATATACTTTTTTGTCTAAAATATTAATTAGCTTAGAAAGTGTTGATTTTTTATTCAAATGTTGATTTAAAGCATGAAGATAATTATTAACTGAGGAAGCATAATACTCAGTTCTATCTTGCTTTTTATTGAATAAATAAAGTAATATAATTAGTTTTCTAACTTTTTTTTGTAGTTATTTCTTCAATGAGGCCTTGATATTTTACATCAGAACGAAATTTTTCTAAGGCTTGAACTCATGTTGATGTTGAATAGCCATTATTTTTACTATGATTATTAATGATAAGTTTGTTAAGGTCTTTTTTGTAGGTTTCTCATAAGTAAAATTTGCCTAAAAATATAAATCATTTTAATATATTATTAAAATTTATAAACAAGTAAAAAAATTATTTTATCATTTTTTGTGGTTTCTTAAAAGATGGTTCTTTTTTTTTAAAAAAAATCTGGTTTGAAATAAACGAAATGGAAGAGAATGATAAATAAACTAAAAAAATAATGTATAAATAATAAATAAATTATACTTTTCTTACGTCATAGTATTTTAAGTCAACATCTTAAAATCACATGATAATCTTGTTATTGTGCTTTGCAGCAATTAATATCAAAATTATTGTCCTATATAATGATAATCGGTTAGATTTAATCACTATGTGGCTAAATATAACTGATTATCATTATAAATTAGACAATAATTTTGATATTAATCGCTGCAAACACAATAACTTATAATTATTGCACAGCTCTATAGGACTATACTGAGTTTGTTAGACCAATATTTTTTTTATATAAATATCAATAGTTTATTTGCATACAATATTGAGCATCAATAGTATATCTTTGTACAATATTGCTATATAGTAAAAAAAAAAAATAATAAAAATTTAAGGATCTGTAATGTCAATTTTCAAATTAATCTTTTGTAAAACCAATCCCACTATTTATCAAATCATTAAATTACTAGTATTCATAGTAATTTCTAAGTTAATATTACTGAATCAATTTCTTGTAATGGTTCACATAGATTTTTTAAATTATCAATTTTTGATATTTTACATTGAGAAATCATAACAATAAAAAATTAAAATTTATTAATAAAAAATAAACAAGAAAGAAAGAAATGGGTTAAAAAAATGTTTATACTTAAATAAACTTTATGTAGATCATGATCTGAATTAGCCGTACGATAATATAGATATTGTACGGTGGTATTTACTTTGGTTAACGTCACTTCTTGATATTAACCAAAGTAAATACCACCGTACAATATCCATAAATAATTGCATGCAAAACGATTACTACAAAAAAAAAAAATAGTAAAAATTTAGGGACCTGTAATGTCAATTTTCTAATTAGCCTGTTATCAAACTAATCCCACTATTTATCAAATCAATTGAATTACTAGTATTCATAATAATTTCTAAGTTAGTATTGCTTGAATTAATTTCTTGTAATGGTTCGCGTAGGTAGATTTTTTGAAACATCAATTTTTGATATTTTACATTGAGAAATCATAACAATAAAAAATTAAAACTTATTAATAAAAAATAAACAAGAAAGAAAGAAATGGTTTAAAAAAAATGTTTATACTTAAATAAACTTTATGTAGAGCATGATCTGAATTAGCCGTACGATAATATGGATATTGTA
>CAJVPQ010002852.1:0-12556 GCA_910591825.1 Funneliformis caledonium
AAAATCAAGTTAAGTTAAACTCGAGCTGAGTCAAATTAAGTCAAGTTTAAAATTTATATAACTCGAATCAAATCGAGTTGAAAAATTTTATAAAATAAATTTGACTCAACTTGACTCAAAAAAATAAGTTAAATTAAGTTAATCCTTAAACTGACTCGACTCAACTTATTCAGAATTCTAGCTATAAATATTATTATATATATAATTTCTGCTATATTACATAGAATTCTACCTAAAACTCCACAATAAGCTAAGCTACTTATAAGCCAAATGAGTCAGCTCATCTAAGCTCAGCTCAAACTACTTTAAAATGAGCAATAATCTAAATAAGCTAGCTTATGCTATAGCTTAGCTTATACTACAGCTCAGCTCGTTAGCTTACATTTTCTTCTTTGAAGTAAATAAATATAAAAAAGGTTTTTCTTTTAAAAAAAGGTGCTTTAATAGTGTTTACTTAAAGAATAATGACACCAGTGATATTACTTTTAAAGAAAAATTAATACAGTGACATTTTCTTTGAAGAAAAATAAACTCAATGACATTTCTTTTGAAGAAAAACACATCTGGTAACATTTTCTTAAAGAAAAATACTTTAAAGGAATTCACATTTAGAGTTATTTTCTTAAATGATTCACTTTTAGAGAAATTTCTATAAAGAATTTCAACTTTAGATATGATTCCTTTAAAAGAAAACTATAGAGATGATTCTTTTCAAGAAAATCTCTCTGGAAGTGAAATTCTTAATGGAAATAATTCTGAAAGCAAATTCTTTTAAAAAACTATTTCAAAAATGAAATTCTTCAAGAAAATCATTTTGGAGTAAAATTCTTCAAGAAAATCATTCTGAAAATAAAATCCTTTAAGAAAATTATTTGAAAAATGAAATTCTTCAAGAAAATTATTTTAAAAATAAAATCCTTCAACAAAATCGCTCTGAAAGCAAATCCTTCAAGAAAATCACTCTGAAAGCAAAATTCTTCAAGGAATCACTCAGAAAGTAAAATCCTTTAAGAAAATCATTCTGAAAGTGAAATCCTTTATGAAAATCATTCTAGAAATATTTTTCTCAAAGAGTAGTGTCTAGAAATATTTTTTCAAAGGAAATTATTCTGAAATCATTTCTCTTAAAGTAAATCATTCCAGAATCATTTCCTTTCAAATAGAATTATTTTGGAAACATATCTCTTAATAAGAATCATTTCAGAAATGTTTCTCTTAATAGAAATTATTCTAAAAATATTCTTTTTAAAAAGAATCATTCCAAAAATGTATTTTTCACAGAGAATCATCTCAGTAATGTTTCTCTTATAGGAAATTATTCTAGAAAAGTTTTTCTTAAAAGGAATCATCTGGAAATATTTCTTTTAAAGGAAATCATTTCAGAAATGTTTTTCTCAAAAGAAATCATTCCAGAAATATTTCTTTTACAGAAAATCATTCTAGTAACTTTTTTCTCAAAAGGAATCATTTTGAAAATATTTTTCTTAATGGAAAATGTTTTCTTGATAGAATTTCATTTCAAAATATTAAATGTAAACTGAATGAGCTGGCTTAGCTTAGCTTGGCTTGTTAATTAATCTTCTGAGTTAAGCCAAGCCATAAAAAAAGTGACTTAGCTTAAGCCAATGATAAGCTAAGTCAAGCTAACTTATGTAAAGCTTTAATTCTACTTATGGTTATCTTAATTATATCTTCAAATTAAATAGAAAAAAAGCAATGTATTTTATAAAATAATACTGTTATTTAATATCTTGCGATTATTGATTTTAATTTTATTAGTTTATTTTTTGATAGAGCAATATATAATAAACTTGATTAGATTAGTTATATGCTAAAAATCTAATATAGGATGTTAATTTAAGTCTGAATAAATTACTTGATTTTCTTTATCTTTTTAAATAGTATAAGAATTTTAAAAAATGAGTTTTAGTAAAACTGATTATGTACACTATATAAAAAAAAATAAAAAAAGTAAGAAATATATATACAGCAGGCATTAAAATTTTACCTATTGGAAATTATCTTATATTAATAAACCATTTGTATTTTTTAAGAATGAATATCAATCAAATTCAGGATTAATAATAGGCATCTTAGATGTAAAAGATAAATAAACTAATAAATTAGCAGAAAGAATTTTTTAGTATATATTCTTTTTTAATTTTTAATATTTGCTTATTAAATAAATTTTATTAGCAATAATAATGCATTCTATGAATAATCAAAACAATTTGATGTCACTTATAATTTTTTTTACTTGAATATTATTTGAAACTTGAAAATTATGCTCATACACTATGAGCTATAATGATTGTATAGCTTTTGCATAAGCAGCTGTGATTTATTTTTTTAGCTATATATAATTATATAAAACAAATCCCTGCTATAAATATAGCATAATTTATTGTATGTTTAATCAAATTAAAAATGATTTTATTTACTTAAATCGTACTTTGATATATTTTAAAGATTATCCAAATAAAACTTTATGCTTTTAGCTATTTTTATAGTATTTTTAAAGTATATTTTTAGATCTATATGATACATTATTGGAGATTTTACAACTTTGGATTTTTTAATGATACATTAAAAAATTATGCAAAAAATAACAATCAAAATGAAATATTATAAAAATTTATATTAATATTAGATTGTAAGTATAAATAATTTATTGATAATATTTTTTAATTATAGGCAATCAGAAAGTGATAATAAATATAATATTAAATTAGATGCTTCTAATACAAAAGTATCTGATATCTTATTCATATTTCTAGATAAATTAGTTTTAATATAGTTGCTAAACTATAAATCATTATGTAAAATATTATTAATTTTAAATTAAATAATTATCTAAAATTATTTTTATTTAGGTTGAAAAAAGCATAGAATTTATTCTTTATAATGATGCTAATAATTTTATTAAAATAATTATTCATTCAATAATAATCCTTTTAGAATAATCTGTATTACTAATAAACAAGGCTGATGAAATTTTAAAAATCATTCTTCAGATTTGACTTTATTAATGAAAAACCATAAACAATGTCTTAAAGTTAAAAAAAATGATATTGATAGCTTTGCTTTTTTATTAAATGAAGAAGAATCAGATTTTGATATTTTTGATAAGACAAGTTCATAATTTAATTTTTAATTCTATTATATAAGTAGTAGCAAAATCAAAAACTTTATCTTTATTAAAAATAATGTATCTTATGATAGAATCTAGAGATTAGTTATAAATAATTTTTAAGTAATAATTAAAAATAATTAATATTGTACAAAATTATATTAGAATAATTTGATGAATATACTACAAAAAAGTTTGAAATTATTTAAAGAAATTACAAAATGTGATTATACTACAATTTACAATCACTTCTGATGTAGGATCTTTACCAATAAATGTAGTATTGCATTAAATTTAATTGATTAAGCAGTAATAACGCATTTTAAAGGAAGAATTTTATGTTAGACTAATAATTCATCAAAAGAATCAGAAAATAATATGGAACTTATAATAAAAATTATATAAAATAAAAAAATAATGAGTTTCAATCTATAAAATGGCATGAATATTGCATCTCTTATTCAACCTCTAATTAAAGATAATTCAATTCAACTAGGAGACTTTTACTTTTATCTTGCTCAATCAGGAGACCTTTATATTGCAGAAATATTAGAAGTTAGTTTGGTAAACATTAGCTTATCAGTTTAATAATTATAATTAATACTTTAATAATATAATACTAACAAGTTTTTTTATTAAAATTATTTAATTCTAGAAAAAGTGAAGAAGTTATGTTTGTCAAAAATCTATTATATTAGGATAAAAAATAAAAATTATTGAAAGATTATATGAAATATTCTAAACCTCAAATTTCACTCCTCTCTATGGAAATTATAAATGGATAGATACCAAATTGAGACTAATTTTAGGCTAATTTATGGTTGAATTTAAGTTCTAAATAGCCATGTCTAATTGGAGTTGATCAGCATCTATCAGTATCTATTTATGTTAATTGAAAAATATGGCAAATTGGCCATAAATAGTATCAAAATCAGCCTAAAATCAGCTATCTGATTTTTAGCCAATTTGGACTATTTCAACTAGTGTAAAGTATAATAATTATATTATAGATATGAAACAGATGACCTATTAATTTAAGCAACAATTAGAAAACTAGTATAATTCTCACTTTCTGAACTGGAAAGACAATATAATCTTATATAATTTTTTTAAATAAAGCTATAATTAAGAAAGATAAGAAAATCTTACAAGTTATTCTTTATTGTCTTCTAACTTAAAATAATAAAAGAATTTAAACAAATTAGTTGAGCAAAATATAAGGAATTAGAAGATATATTTTACTAAAGATCTATAAATTATTACTCTCAATATAAGGTTATTTCTTTTATTCCTAATATTGTAAAAGATGGAAATATAAAATTAAACAAGTTTATCTTTTTTCATGAAACTAATTTATGGATTAGATGATGTGAAAAAGTAAAGAATAATCAAATATCTAAAAAAATATATTTTTTCAAATTTATGTCTAGATAATACTAAGTAAAGTTATTAGCTTTTCATCAATTTTACTAAGACCTAATATAGATTCTTTAGCAATTTGACTATAATCTATTATAAACTCTATATTATTTTAACTTTAACTTGATATAGAATCTTCATTGACTTAATTATAATCTTATATAATCTCTTTATTGACTCAACTATTAGTTCAATATTTAGTTTATTTATGACATAAAAATAAATATGAATACAAAACTCTTTAAAATAATATATATATATTTAATCAGTTAGTTATTTTTATTTTTATAGAAAACCATCCTTTTAATTTTTTTTTTACAGTATAAACTAAGATTTTTGAATTAAAAAAGAAATAGTAATAATTTTTTATTTCAAGTTGTCTTAAATTTTCTTTTCATTAAGTCTCATCTTACCTGATATTACCATTGTATTAAAGAATAATTCTTTTTCATTATTATTATAATATAAGAATAATAGAGAAATAATTTATAATAGAGATACTGTTTTTTTATTATTAATAGTTATAAGAATATTATCAATAGTTTTAAAAGATTGAGATTTACTAGTAATCTCATTAAGTCTATAAATTATTTAAACTTTTAATTAAATATTTTAATAAAATTTTTCAATAATTATAATCAAAAAGGAATTTTAAACTAAGTAATAAATACCATCTTTATAAGTTTCATATAATTTATTCTTTCTTTTTATATTTTGAAAATATAATTGATCAAGTAGCAAAATATATTTATTTAAAATATTATTTTATAATTTACTTTAATCTAATAAAATTATTATTATTTATTAATATTTATTTATTATTATACAATTTATATAAGTTTTAAAAATGTTATTTATAAATTGATGATAATATAAAACTTTTACAATAAAAAAAGGAGAAATAACTGAAAAATATAAAAATAAGTTAATGCTAAATTTGAATATATTGTATTTTAATCTAAAATCTTTACATATAAAAGTTAAATTAATTTTTTAGTAATTTTTCTCTTTTTATTATAAGATCTTATATATTAATTAATAAATTAAAAAAGGAGTTGCTATTTTTATTATATAAGATAATTTTTAAAATTGATGAGAATATTTAAAATAATAAATAGAAAAATTGTTTATAAAAATTAGATAAAATCATTTTGTAAGATTTTGTTTTTAAAAACCAATTGAAAAATAAATTATTTAACTTTGTATATATTATTAATAATTTTAAAATAAAATATTTTATATTAGAAAAATTGCAAGCTAGTATCTGTAATAATAATTCTTAAAATAATAAAAGTAAGGAAAATTTATGAACATTATTCAGGTAAGATATAAATTTTTCTCTAATTATTTTTAATATATTTTTTATTCTATAATTTGCAATTAATCATTCATTTCATTCTATTATTTCTATATTTCTGATTAATCTTTATACAAAAAGTATAATTTATCATCATTATTTTCTTATAATGATATCTTTTAAGATTGTAAGATCCATTTATATTTCAATAATTTCAGAAAGATAATACAAAAATTATTATTAATCAATGCGTAAAATGATATTTATTATGAATAATTCTATTAAATAAAGAATATAATATATTAAATTATGGAGAATGGTATGTAAAGCTTGTTTATTAGCATTAAATCTGATGATTTTAAATCTTTTATGAAATAATATTAACTGAAAAATGAATCATTTTTAGATAAACAAATAAACTGAAACAAAATAAATCAATTAATGCAAATTGTATTTAATAATTAAAGGAAAAGAGTATTTCTATCATTACCCTTCCCTTAAATATTTATACGCAGAAAAAATAAGCACTTCTTTACGACAGAACTTTTCATAAGAAGACTGTTTCAGAGCGTAATATTATAGTAATTGAATTATATCAAATACAGAGTGTGTAAGGGAGGGAAAATTAAGAAATGAAATATTTCATTTCTTAATTTTCCCCTCCCTTACACACAATACAAATATGAAAAAACTGTAATAAAAAATGTATTAAAATAAAATACATTTAATTCTTTTTTTTGATATCGTAGAAACTTTATTTTTATAATTTCATTACAAACATTTTTAAAATTCATGGTAACCTTTATTTATGTTTATCAACAGCAAATTTGTATTTTTATTATATGATAGAAACATAATGGGACCTTCGCAATCAAAAGGGCGTGAAAATTTAAAAATGAGATAATGTTAAATCTGAACATATCTCGGCTTAAAAATCATATTTGGCATAAAAAGTAAAATTGATTTTTTCTGTCAGTTTCCCCCCTTTCTATTGCGAAGGTCACATATGACAAGACTACAAGACTAAAATATAGTAAATATCGATCGACTATCGACTGCGTTCAAGGATGGGGGTATCCAATAGGGCAGAGGCACCCACTCTTTGATTCACGTAAGGGAATATGGCACAATTCCTTCTCCAGAAAAAGCAGAGCCTTACCAAAGAAAACCTTATTCATGAGCAGTTGTACTGGCTATTTTTCAATCGTAGGTGACTGACAATTAAAGTTGTTCCTCGTTTCGTATGAGAAGAAAATTTTACAAAAATAAAATAGAATTGCGAAAATCAGAATGAATATATACCTTATTTTCTCACTTCCACATTTGTCCACTTCTCGTTATTGTCAAATAAAATAGACATTAATAATGTCACTAATACATTTCATTATTTTTTTTTATTTCTTTAGTCTCGTCAATAAGAGTTGTAGTTTATCGAAAAAGAAAGAAGCTTGGAATTTTATGAAACTTGTAGTTAAAAATAAAATTCTAGAAAAAGGGTGGACAAGAAATTAGTTATGAAATCTATGTAAGATTTTCGTTAATAGTCTTGTGGAAAGGTAATAGATGCGATATAGCGAAAGAAAAAAATATCACTTAGGTCATAATTTATAAGAAATGGTAGGAAAGTATGCTCAAAAGTTTGTCCGCTCCTTTGTTACTTTTATAAATTAAAAGTTTATTTTGTGAATAGGCTATGAAAGAAATGAATATTTGTGGTCATAATTTTGTATTGAAGTTTAGGGTATGATGGGAAAAGTATGTTCAAAAAACTTTGTCCGCTTCTTTGTTTCTTTTATAAAGGAAATAAAGAAAAAAAATCAATGTAGATATTTCCAAATTTAGAAATCAATTAACACCTATTTTTAGTTAATTTGGAAAAATGAAAACATTTTTTTTATATATTTATTATATAGTGTGTCGACTGTTGAAAATTCATTGAAGTAGAGGTCTTTAATAAAATTTTAAGCTTTTTATTCCACTTTTAAGTTGTTTATTATTTTATACCTTAATAAACTTCAATTATACCAGCCAATCAGAACTTTGGAGTTAAACGATGTAAAAAGTATTATTTCTAAGTGACCTTTCCCAGATTTCAAGTGTGACAAAAAATGTAAGACGCAGATAACAGAGACGAAACAAAATCTTTAATGTTTAGAAATGTTTTAGAGCAATGTTAAATAAACTTAAAAGTCACTTCACTAACAACCAAAATTTTCTAGAAATAACGTTTAACAAATAATGAACGTTATTTAAGGCGCGTGCAATGAACATTTTAGAAAAAAAATAATAAAAAAAAAGCAGAAATTCACAGGGCATTTTGCATACGAGCCAATTAAATTTCGTGACGTTAGATATTGGGGCCTGTAGATGTACGAAAGTGTTGCACCCAATCATAACTCGTACACTTTTTTAACTGTACACAAAAGTTACACCGAATATAATTAATAAAAAAAAAAAAAAAAAAAAAAAAAAAAAAAATAAAAAAAAACTTAAAGAGAATGATGAATAATACTAACCTAGAAGAATTATATGGACTATGCTCCCGCTGTGAAAATCCGAAAAGCCATTATGACTGGTGTCCTAAATGTGACTGTCAGGAATTGGTTGATGAATTTTCGAATTGGACTAGTGGAAATAAACTTATTGATGAATTTCTCCAAGATACACAAAGAAATGCAATTTCTTATGCTTCATATTTAGAATGGATTCCATATGACGGATTAAAAGAAATTGAATATCTTACAGAGGCTGTAAATGGAAAAATATATATTGCAAATTGGAAGGAAGGAGAAAGAATGAATGACTTTTGGTATAATGAAACTATTAATACCCAAAGAAACCGTAGTGGTCCCATTCCAGTTGCAATTAAACACAATTCGCGGGATAATTCTAAAGAATTTATAAATGAGGTAGATGTATGAAAACTATTATTTAATTTAAGATATAATTGTGACGAGTATTGATGATACATTTTAATTAATATTTAGCTAAAAGTTCAACATCAATTTATGACAAGCGGGATAAGATTTCTTCGATTGTATGGTATATCTCAGGATCCAATAACCAGAAACTATTGTGCAATAATTCAATATGCAGCAGATGGTAGTTTAGGAGAATATTTGAAAAAGGATTATTATGAAATTACATGGCAGGAAAAAATAAATATCTTGGACTATATAATTAAGGACCTTGCTATAATTCATAAATTAGGAATGTCGCATAATAATTTACACCCTGGACATGTATTAATTAGTGGTAGTGTTGCATATCTTAATTACTTTGATTTATGTGAAAACGTTAGTATCAATTTGGAATTAAGAGATAAAAAAGTATATGGGATTTTGCCATACGTAGCTCCTGAGGTATTAAGAGGAAAATCTTATACTAAATCCTCAGATATTTATAGTTTGGGTATGATGATGTTTGAACTTGGAACTGGATTACCACCATACAACGATAAGCCATATGATGAGCTTTTAGCTTTAAAAATTTCACAAGGGCTTCCACTCGAATATACTCAAGAAATCCCACTGGCTTATGAGAAAGTGATGAATAGTTGTTTGGATCATGATCCAGTAAAGCGACCTGATATTATAAAATTACAAGCCATTTTTCAAATATGGAGACAAAATCCTCCGCACTATATTTTAGAACAACTTGAAATTTTGGATCATACTAATTATATTGAAAATGTAAATTTTAAAGATGCTGTTTTTATAACTACTCTTCGGATGGATCATTATAGTACAATAGTTGATAAGTTTTATAAATTTAAAAGTTCAATATCGAAGGTAATATATCGCTGTATACTCGTTTTGTTTTATTTTTTATTTATTATTTATAATAATAATTTTATTTTATTTTGTGAACTAAATAATAAATGAGAAGATTCTATCTACCGAATAGTGTTGAATGATGCGTTATCTTTTTATTGTTATCAAATTCTAATGCTACATCGATCAAAATTATAGGAAGAATTTCTCTTTATTTTTCTCAAAAATTTTAATAATAGATTAAATTTTTTTTTTTTTGACCGACATTAGACAGCAACTCTTTTTGTATTTCCCAATTTCCCAATTTAATTACGCGGATTTATTTCGGATATTTATTTATTTATTTATTTATTTTTTCTATTTTCGATTTTTTTTTTTTTTTTTTTAAAGGATGGTCTAGGTTTGTTATTTTTCTTACATTTTTTCCGATTTTTTATTTAGGATTTTTGATCGCATTCGGGCTGCTGCGTTAATCTAGGTGTTTATATTTCTTTCTTTATTTTTGACTTTATATTTTTAAAATTATAAGTACTTTTATATTTTTTTATTGTCGAATCAAGTTTTCTTTTTTTATGTTATTTTTTTAAATCCTTTTATCTTTTATCTTTTTTATTTTTCAGCTTTTCGATCGTATTTGATGCGAAGACATTTATTTAAGTTCTTTATTTTCCATTTTTCATTTTTTTAAATTTTTTTAGTTATATTTTATTTTTCAAATTTATTTTCATCAAGATTTTCTATTGCATCAGGTGCCAAGTGTGTTTTATATATATATTTTTTTTTATTCATTTTATCTTTTTTTGGATGCAAATAGAAAGGAACACCACCTCTACAATCATTTTTGTAATTATTCTATTTTAAAATAAAAACATAAAATTAGTAATTACTTATAGAAATGATTAAATTTATTTAAGTTAGCTGTTTAGTTTTTGTCTATCTGTAATTAATCATTCTTATTATTTCATTCCTTGTTTTAATCAAAGATAAGGTTATAAAGAGAAGAAGTTGTAAAATTTTTTTTTTATAAAAATTATAATTACTTATTGGGTCTTTATTTTCTACGCACCTGCACAAAATGTAGGATGTGTTATATAAGAGGTGACAAATAAAAATTTTCTATAAAAAAAATTCTGTTCCCAGAATAAACCGTAAAAATGAAACACATGGGGGTGTGATGCGTTATGATAAATAACCCCTAACCCTAACCCTAACCTAACTCCGCTTCAACATATATAAATATAGGGATGCATTTTATGCAGGGTGTGCAAAATACAATTTCTCTTACTTATTTTATAGATAATAGATTATATTTTTCAAATCTTAATTATTGAGAGCCAGTAAAATAAATAAAAGAAACATTTAGAAAAAAATACAACAATTAATTAAAATAAATTGTATTGCTTATGTATAATAGATTCTTTATAAATACATAATTAGTTCAATTTCAGATATCTAATTTCAAATGACCTTGTGTCAGAAATTCAGATCTTATGTGAAGTTATTTCAATTTCAGACAGCCTTGTGTCTTCAGATTTTATATGAAATTGAATTTCAGATATCTCAATTTCAGATGGCCTTATGTCTGAAATTCAGATTCTATCTGAAGTTCAATTTCAGATGTCTCAATTTCGTATCTGAAATTAGAACTGAAATTAAAATGGTTATACAGAAAAGACAGATACTTTAAAAGTACTGGCTGATGTTGGCAAGCTTCTTTTTAAAGAACTAGTTGATTGTTTACAGAAATATTTAATTGAAAACAAGACTGAATGAAGCTCACTCAAAATAAGTTTTCAATTTAATTTATTATAGAAACTTCAAGTGTTTTATACGAATATAAACACCTGTAAAAGTATTTCAATCATTCGCTTCCTAAAATTATAAATTTAACTTATCAATAAAATTACAAATGGAGGAAGTTTGAGAACTCGTATTAAAGTGGGTTTTAAAAATAATCTTACACTCATTTCTGATCCTATAATCTGGTCAAATGATGATTTTCAAAATGATGGAAAATTAGATGTCTCCAAATTTAGAAATTATTAAAATCATATTTCTAATTCCTATAGGAAGTAAACGGATTGATTTTTGGAAATAGCTTTAAAGATTTCTAATGGAATATTAAAAAGCTTTAAAAATTTTACAGTTTTATTAAATAGATAATATAAATCATTTTTAGCTAATATAAATTATGAAAATGTTGTCTCAAATTTATTATTTATATTACAGAAATCAAAAATCAACATTATCGAATAATTACAAAGAATTTAACACCCTAAAAAAAATATAGAATCTCATAAAATACACATATATTTAGAACTTAAATGTTTATAATAAATTCAGAAATTTTTGATTAGAATTTAAAAAACAGAATTATTTGCCTTTTTAGTGAACGTCTACATTAAAACCTATCATTACTAACAAAATCCCACATTAAGCAAAGTTTAAATTGGCAATAACAAGTCCTGTAAGGGAATAGGCTTTCACGTCAGTCTAAGCTGACTCATTTTTCTTTTTTGTAAGGGTAAGGTATTTTAAGAGAATATTACGAGTATTATTTATGTCTTTATTAAGATTTATTTTACATTAGGAGCAGCAAAATTCCTTAAATCCACCTAATTTTTTATGAATGTAGTCACAGAATCCACAAGTTTTACTTGTGTATTCTTCTGTACAAATTACAACTTGACACTATGGATATTCACGTGACTTATGAACCAAATGCTGTCAGAAGTGATAATGTTAGAGTTCTGAACAAGTCAAGTTAACTCACTAGTCAGATAAGCTGAGTCGAGTTTAAATCAAGTCAAGTTTATATTTTTTGACTCGATGATTTGCGAGCCAAATCAAATTTGAGTCAAGTTAAATATTTAACTCGACTCGATTTAAACTTGACTCAAACTTGACTTGACTCGAGTTGACTTGAAATAGTATTAT
>CAJVPQ010002853.1:0-12555 GCA_910591825.1 Funneliformis caledonium
TAAAAAAAAATTTTATTTAATTAATATATCCGATCTTGAGAAATTTAAAAAAAGCTTGACCAGATACTTTTTGGAAGGTAGTGTATTACTTTATAAAAATATAATAAAGAATAATTTTCAAATGATTTTTAAATTTATGAATATTGTAATTTACTGTGCCTTTCTGATGAGCTGTAGGAAAACTTGATTTACTAATTGTTTGTAGGTGAATTTGTTAGAATTACTATCTAAATATATGCATTTACAGATATGAAAAAAAATAGCTGATATTACAATAAAATATTTCATTTGCTTAAAGATTTGGTCTCAAAGAACCTTTAATTTTAGCTTTTTTATACAAATACGTTTGGTAAAAAAAAATTTATATAACCCCAACCCATCTATATAAGAACTACTAGTTTACGCTTTAGAAAAATAATATATTTAGCCTAGTTCTACTAGTCTGAACTAGTTCCTTTAGAACTATTACCACCATAATTAATAGTGACATTTATTACGCTTGCATTTTGTGAAAAGAAGAGGAGTGTAGAAGTAGTAGGCCTAGAAATGGCAGATGCTTTCACAGATGGTGTTACTAGTCTTGATGCTAGAGAGGAATCTCAAATAAATCTGTAATATCTGATGTTCGCTTAGATTTAGAGATTGATGAGCGAGATGATGAACTTGCCCTGCTTGATCCTCTAATACTTTCACTATGTGCTTTTCCAAATTGTGATTCTATTAAATAAAATAGATATGTTATTAATAATGAAAAGTTTCTCTCTTAAATAGTTTATCAGAAAAAAATACATACCTGATTTTTGCCAAAACTTCGTCAAGAACTCTTCATAAACCTCTTCTCTAATTATGCTTCTTTTGTTTTCAGTCCCTTCTTTTTTTCTCTCAGCAGTCTAAAAAAAAATAATAATAAGTACTGTATATTAATCAGACAGATCTTCAAGGGAAATATCCTATTACCAACCCTACTTACATAAAAAGCTTTGTGAGGCTTAAGAATTTTTTATGGCATTTGTCACCAGTGAAATAATTAGTCCTTTCTTAAACATTTAATTTTTCAGCAATCTCATTCCAAAAGAGATACTTCTTCTTATTTATAGTAGAATAATACTCTGCATTTCTATTTTTTATTTGTCAATAAGAACACGAAGTTAGGCATCAGATAACTCTATAGTTGATTTTTTTTTACATGATGAGAAGATTCTTTAAGGATCTGTTTTATAAAATAATATCGAGTGATATATTAGAATCATTGCGAGGCAAATTTATTGATCAATATAATGATTAATCAAATAATAACGGTGGCTTAGCTATCATGTCAATAGATCAAGAGCAGTGAAATCTGATTGGCTAATCATCTCGTGATTTGAGTTGCAAGAAGATTACAAGAAAGTGTCAAGAACTGCCTAAGAGCTAGAGTGGTACTTGTGGTACTTGTGATATGATATACATTATAATACTTATTATCTAGTATAAGTTGATAAAGAATTGATATAACACACTAAAATTGTTATAATCCGCTAAAACGCTATCAATTATAAACTATAAAAATGGTTAAAACTAACTATTCTGGTTTAAATCCTGTAGTAATGCAGGCGCTAAACAATTTACAATATAAGTATAGTGATGAAACACCAAAAATGTGGTGTTCTCGTATTCGTTATCTATTTAAAAAATTTCATGAATATAACCTAAAATACTTTTCGAAGAATGGATTTATCCAGATGATTGAAAGAGTATATATAGATGGAGGATTCAAAGCTGAAAGGTGTTCATTTTATATTTATTGTATTACATATGACTCCTAAGTAATTATTCGTGAAAATACTATCGACTGTGATAATGATCATCTGAAGGAATGTATTATTAAAACTGCTAAAATGCATTCTAATTCTGTACAAAATAATATGAAAAAAGAAAAAAGTATATTATCACTCAGTTCTGATGAAGTTAATGAGATTTATCAAACATATTGGGTTATGTATAGTAAAGTTTTAGCTCATTATGGTTATGATTATTTACATGAAAGTAGGAAAAAAATTATAAATCATTTAATCAATAGTGCAAAAGTTGTCCAACAGGCTTAGAGAACTTTCAAGTTAAGATCTGAAACATGGGCGAAACAAGTTTAGAATATAGTAAGAAATAATAGTATTCCTGATAAGAAGAAGTTTCTAGATATAACTCCTTGCAAAATAAGAGTTCCTGATGATCGATATATAGACTATATATGGAATTCCAGTTATCTTCTGATGGAAATTAATTATGGAGATAGAATTTAAGCTAAAAATATGCCTACACATTATTAGAATCTTCCTATATTATATGATCATTATTCTTCACAAAGCTGGGTAAAATAAAGAGAGAACAGTTATAAAAACGATTAAATAATATAACATAAATAGTTGCTTTTATAGAATTACATCGGCAAGACTATATAATTGTTGAATATTCAGGATAGACCCATATGTTAAAGTGACTATCAAATCCTGAATATTATCATATTGATAAATACCTTAACAATGGCAATGAAAACTTTGTTAAAAGTTCAGAATATGCGCTAAAAAATGACTATTTTAAATTTGAATATTTTACTATTAAGGGAAAGTTTAGTATCATAGATTTCTCAGATTCAAATAATAATGATAATGAATATGTGCGCTGAATTTTCCAGAGCATAAATTCTTTATTAAAATAATGTAATATATTTTATATATAATTATTAGCTGAGCCCTTATGACGCTTTGCAAAATAATACAATATAATATTTTTTTTTGCGCTATCCTTACTAAAATTCAGTATGTAATTTGCATGCATGACCATCTAGTGAAATTGTGAAATGCTTCATACACATGATCAAGGTATTATGCATAATCTGCCTATTCTGGATTAGATCCTCTAATCTATAACTATTTTAGTGAAGTATTTCAAGAAGATCTATGAAGCAGTTTTGAGATTCTTGATTGTAAGACAATATAACTATCAGTTTAAAAATTTTTGTGCAACTATTATCCAGCGAGCTTACAGAAATTACAAGAAGAGACCTGAATCTTTGACAAAACGAGTTTGAAAGGCGGTGAGGAATAATGGTACTTCTGGTAGAAAGAAATTCTTAGGTATACTTGAACATGATCAAATAGTAAAAAATCCTGAGACACAAAAAAAGTATGCTATAGCTTGTAATGAGTTTTATGCTTTATTTAGAGAAAGTTACTCAAAATATATTAGAATAATTAATCCAATTAAATTAACCCTACCATATGAGGAGTATATTTATTGTTCTTTTAATAAATGGATAGAAGTTAAAAAATATTAGTTAAGACGATGATTAGATAAGGTATTATACTGATCCACTTACTTCGCAAAGATTTTTGTTTGAATTGCATCGTGATATTAATTATTATCATATAACTTAAAATCTATTATAATGCATGTAGGCCTGTGTGATATAAATTAACACGTTTTCAATTCTCGTTAAAGTATATATAATGTAATAGGTGATAGTTCACAAATCATCTGCAAAACTATACTTGTATAATAAAATAATTTCATACATAAACCGATCTTCCAAAATATTTCGAATTTTTTTTTTACAATATTTGGCAAAATAGCATTTAGCAGAATATCATTTAATAATATGTATATTTGCTCTGAAGTTATGGGCTATTTCTATTATATTCTGAGCTGAATATATTTATATAATGTTGTTGGGTCTTAGTATTAAGCGATCAGGCGAAAAAAAGTTCGTATATATATTATCCCTAATGCCTTTGTAAATGTTGAGATCTTCAATGCACATTCTGCATGTTTTTTACTAACGAACATAAAATTTTAGCGTAAAAGCCTGGTACATATTCTCTTGTCCCTTTTCTAACATGAATGTAGGTTTAAAGAAACACAAAATGGAATCATTTAAAAGGGTAAATATTTGTTCAGGTTGCTAAAATATTTTATTGGACTACTAACGGATTTTTATTATGACAAATTTAGTAGCTAAAATAGAAACACTTTTTCTAGAAAATACCTTCAAAGCTATATATTCTGTAATAGTGATATACTTATCGATAGAAAGAGCAAGTATACCAGCATACAACCATATTAGGGAGTTAGCTGAATGTGTTGTAAATGCTTCTTTAATAAAAATAACTAACTACGAACGAAAAATAAAGGTCTTGAAAGTTTTACCTCAGGTTAGTGAATTATTTTTCTTAGAAGGATTATGATTAATGTATACTGATAAAATTACAGAAATGCCATGAGTTGTTTGTCATGCCACTGCTGAAGGTTAGGGAACACTGGCCTAGAAGAGTGATGTAGTTAGGATTTTTTCCTTATGATATTGAGGGTTTCTGCTTCCCTAACTGTACATGACTTTTAGACAAACAGAAATACTCTATTATTTACTGAGGGATATTATAGAATCTGATTATGCACATACAAATATGTGAATTAAAAATTTTAAACTATCATGATTATGATTCTAACTTATTACATCTGCTATAGATAGAGATTAGATATAAAGCATTTTAGGATTGAAAGCAGTAAAAGGGTTGAATACAGAATAAGAATCACCTTCTGATAATACAAAAGAGGAGATTGGGCAAAATTTAAAAGTGTTACAATCTAAACTTGAAGCACCAATGACCGATATAGATATATCTCTATATAGTACTCTCAAAAAAAATCTAGCAAGCATTGATCTTTCGGATCTTACGTAACTAGACCTGAAAGCGAGTATGGTTATTTCTGATAAATCAACGTTAGTAAAAAATTTGGAGCAAAGGCAAAAGCAAATTTTTTTAGAACTGTGTAAGAATATGAAATGCGATCTTCCTACTTCAGTTGCTTCAAGATATGATGAATTTGTAAATAATTTCAATAAGACTAATATTCTGAACACGCTCAGGAATATTATATATAATAACGAATGGAAAGAAGGGATATCTCAATTAATAGAAAGAATAAATCATATATTAAGTATCCTGTAAGTATTTTCTCTGTCACTGATATTTCAACCATGTGGCCATCAATATTTGACTCAAAATCAGATTATATTATTTTTTTACTATATATAGTAGGAAAGTATAGAATAATCCTGTGTTTGTGACCAGTGAAATGTGTAGTAACCAAAGCGAAGGGACGTATATCACAGATATTATTGTGCCATTACTTCAGGCTAGCTTAAGGGCTCTACCAAATAGTAACATTTGTTTTAGTATGGTAGAACGACAGAGTATTGCAAGTAAGACACGAAGAAGCTTTGGAAAAAATAAAAAACATGGTTCGTAACTATCTAGATCTTGAATGGGAAAAAAACCTGATATGATGGTAATATCAAAATGCGAAGGAAAGATCTTTGAGCTTGCTTATGTTGAATCTTCACGAGTTATTTGTATTGATACTAAAAAAAAGTGATTTAGTGAAATTATAGAGGGAGACCTTAGATGGAGTGAGCTATATTGGTAATGCCTATAGGCTGACAAATAACTAATTTGGCATTGTAGAAATCCAGGTGGCTGGTGAGGATTTATATCTAAACGTTTTAATAAAAGATGCAAGCGGGATACCAAAATACTTTCACCTAGACCGCGCAGAAATACCTTTTATGAAAAATACTTCATAGCATATAAAACCTCTTATATTTTTATTATTGACCTTAAGAAATATGATAATCGTGAACAAAAGTTTGCTAATACAGGTGTTAGAGTAAGCTAATACACATCTGTTTAGAAATATTAGACCAAGTCCTACTGTTTCTTCACCTTTCCATAAAAAATATTAGACTAAAATATCATATATTAGACTAGCTATGCTAGCCAACTTTGTATTTATTTTTATCACTGTATTAATAAACTTTTTTCTTTGCAAATTTCGCTTATAGACTGTGAGGGAAAATCATATGATATTTTTTATTTTGAATATTAACATATAAAACATAAATAATACTATATTATGCAAGTATGCAATCAGAAATAGACTAACTGATTTATTGAAAAAATTTATTTTCTGTATCGCAAAAAATGGGATCATGTATTAATGCTATAGCCTTGGGTAGTATTGAAAAAATTCGCTCGAACACTTGTCTTCTTGCAGATTTATTAGGCAGTATTGGGATTTTTTTTGATTTGGATATTCAAAGTCTAGCGAAACTAAGTCTTCTAACTGACAGAAAATTAATGTCTAGCTGATATTTTTTCAACATTACTATTAGGCATGATCTAGTCAAGAAAGATATTCTTAGACATTTTTTCAACACTGCCCTTAGGTGAATTTCTTACATACAAACTTTTTTTTATTAAAACTATATCTAATAAAATGTTTCACTCTGACTATAAACATATTACTAATAGACTTCTAGATAGTCTAGTCAAAAGAGCATATCAAGGTCTTTTAAATCACTCTAAAAATTTTGTTCCATTAGAAATGATTTCTGGGAAGTCTGATTGAATTGAGTTATGTCTAAGGCATAAATTAGAAGTTTATAAGAATTCATTAAATAGAAAACACAAAAATATGACTCAAGAAAAATTATTGCATTTTCGAAGCTAGCCAAAATGTAATATATTCCCAGTATTATCACAAATATATGTTACAGATGCTGAAGTTCAAACTGATAATATCATCTGTGATCACAATAAAGAAAATAATCGTTAGGTCATGAATGAACTTAAAGTATTATCCCAGTATCTGCTCGATTATAATTCGAGAAGTTTATGTGAAATATAAATCAAGAGTACAATGAGTGGATTAGTGCAAATAAGAAATTGCGTTATGAGGTCTCAGATCTGAAGATGCAGATGTAGGAGGCAGAAAGAGAGCTGGCATCTATAAAGTTGAACTCTCACTAATGACTGGCATATTCTAACTGATACGTATCCTGTGTGGATGTTCGTGAGATACAGTTAGATTGAAAATAATGAATTTTTGCTCACATAAGTGCTTATCAATAATCTTAATCACACCACACTAGTTATTAGCATATGGACATACAATTCTGACTAGTTCATCTGTAATGCATGACCTGTTAAACAAACAGACATGTGTGAGATTTTTTCATATTATCTATGGGCAGTCAAAGTAACTTTGTGATACATATATTGAACTGACATTGTAATGGCGTCTTTCGACGAAATAAGGAATAATTTTCTCTTGCATTTTCTTTGGATCAGCACATACATCTTCAAATATGACTACTTTATCCTGTCCAGAGAAAATAAATCTATCTTAGGAATTTTATCAGGCTTCAAAGCTCAGAATGAAATATTTTCACAATATAGTTTTGGGCTATTAGCAATTATTTGATCGACCGATTTGAGATACAAATATTTCAGCTTTTTGAGTTGATGGCTGATCAATAGCAAATTATCATTCTTAATATATCTGCTTCTATCTTTCTTTCCATTAAACATCTGATAAAGCTTATTTTCAAGCATGAGATTAAGAATTTCATTAGTTTTTTCAGAATTAGTATGACTACAGATCAGAAGTATGAAAGTCCATTGGGAAACACTGAAATGCCCGTTATATTTTTTGGCATCTTTAATTTCATTAATATAATATATAAGACTTTTAACTGGCTTAAGCTTTTTTACTTTCATATCAAACAAAGTATTATTAATGATATACTAAATAATCTTGCAAATTTCTAGGACCAGCGGTCTTGAAAAATTATCAAAAAAATATTATTTAGCTTGGAGAATTATTCAAGAATCCTTTCTCAATTAATGCATACCTAATAAACAGGTATAAATCAGCTGTATGGGATATCAGGATAAGAAATATACCTTCCTGCTTACATAAGTCTTGCTTTTTTTATCACGCATTCTTTATTCATCTAAATCTATCTGGCCTCTCTTATGGAACATCAAATTAAGAGTGTAGTTCTGGGATCTATAGTATTCAAATGCAAGACGCAATTCCTCATTATACCTATCGAGATGCATCCCATCCAAAAAATTAGACCTACATGGTATAAATTTCTTACTTAGTAGATCCTTAAAAATGTATTGACAATTTCTTTCTCTAGTGTGATGACATAGCGGACACTACTCAAATTTTTTCATGATATATTTTAGTGGATACTTCCACTGATGTGTATCTTTTTTACAGAACCAAAGATAAACATTATGATTATTTACTTGCCAAGTTCTTTTTCAGCATATTGATAGGCTTCAGTTTAATTATTATTAGCAATTTAAATATAATAAACGAATTCAATAGGATGATATTTTCATATAAATCCATCAGGTAGATACTCGATTTTATCAGGTTTCTCAATCACTTGGAGTTCCTTATATTTAAAGAGTCATTTGGGATTCCGTTTCATCAAGTGAGCAGTTAATTCAATAGGCTTGTCCTCAAGATAATATAAGACCGGTTGTAGTGAATTCCTTTTAATAATGTCTCTTTTGATCTTATAAACACGTAATGATCAGTATGGATCAGTTGCTTAGTGCCTATGATCATCTTCCAGCTCACCTGATTTTAATAGATATCTAACTGTTATACCCTTTTTTAACTTTATCTCTTCATGTCTTTTAATTGTCCGCTTAGCTTTACTAGAAGATTTTGATTCGACTTCTTTCAAAGTCATAGTATAAGCTGGTGATATTCTGATAAGGCGAATCTTACTATTATTTATAAAATCAATGTACTTCTTAAGGATTTTATTCCATAATTTTGATCGCTCTCCTTTAGCTAATCATCCTTCTATAACATATTGGACATTATGTATTAATTTTGCTAAATTTTTCTTGAATGCTTTAATCAAAGTCAGGCTTTCAAAACTATAAGGTCAACAATACGTATAGTAACATTATACTGTTGTATCCCTCATGAGAATGCATCCTGGAATGATGTATCACCATAGGTCATTAATAATGTCAGCCATGTGAGGGAATTAGAAGAATCCTCATATATTTCTTTGATTGCAATCCAGATTTCTAAGCTATTTCTTGAAGTTAGAGAACGTCTTTCCTTATAACATGTTATCACATCTATGACTAGCAAACTACAAATGAAAATCCTTTTACCATTCTGATTATCGTGAATATAAAGCAGAATATCACACTGATGAACTTTGTTTGGAATCATAATCTTCAAAAAACTTGTCTCGACTTTACATGACAATAGCTGTAAATATATTTGATGATTATATTAGTGTTTTAACCATTTTATAATATCTTTTAGTCGAAAAAAGTATCCTTTCTGCTGACATTCTCTATGTAATTTTTTAGCATTAGAATAAAACCCAGGTATATTATAAAACAAAAGTCTACAGACTATACAGAACTCTTCATCAGAATCTATCACAATTTGCAATTGGCTCATTCTCAAGACATAATTATATGATAGCTCTATAAAATAGGATTGAATAATAGTATGTCTGAAATAGATCTGACATACTTACAGCTTTTAGATACTAATCAAGAGTTTCGTAGTGAGCTTCGAGATGAAATTTCTATTAATAAAAATAACAAGAAAAAATTTGCTCTTTCGTAAAGAAACTTGAGTAATGTTATCAGACTATCTCATTATGAGGTAATACTATCATAGCCTACGAGAAAGGGATAGAGAAATTTAAATCTGAAATATCTGATTTGCGAGAACAGTTTAGGGTTTTACAACAGGATAAAAAATTTAAAGATGAGATTGTATCTATTCAAGATAGCTGAATCATAGATCTCGAAAGTAAGGTTGAGCATCTTAAGGCAAGAATCTGAATTCTCATAGATAAAAAAATTTCAATAAATGCTTTAGATATGACAATAGCTGATCTTATTGAAAATATTAATAGAGGTTAAATCAGATTGAAAATCATATTAAAGGTGCCAGTACACTACTGCCAAATCCTATTAATATTTTAGATAGTATCAGGGGCTCATTAAATACTATTTGGATTACTTTGCAAAATGTCACAACTGAGCGAGATCAATATTAAAACATATTAAATAAAATAAATGAGCAGGAACGAGTTCTTATATAGTAGTTAAGGGATATGAGAAATAAAAATCTGCAATTCTAGCAGTTATTAGATGATTCTTGAGTTTAAGTAGAAAGAACTACGAGATAAAGGGATATAGCTATGAAGGAAAGAGATACTGCTCAAGAAGAGCGGGACATGCTATTCTAGCCTATAATAATGAGAGATAAGAATCTCGTCACTAGATGTTTTCATATCAGAATAAAGATAGGCGTATTCAAGGATTATTGCAAGAAAAATTTGCTAAACAGCTATTGTATCAGCGAGATATTAACCGTTTACAGCAAAATACCCAACAGTTGCAGACTAATGTCCAAAATCAGGTAAATAGGATGTTAGCCATTATAGCAAGAAAATAAACCTGCATTGGTGGATTACTACGTAAAAAGTTTGTTTTCTAGCTAGTGATTAGGCAATAAGACCAGAATATTTTAAATTTGCAAGGACAAATTTTGATACTTCAGAATAATCTGATAGCAAACATGGCTGAAGTTAGACGTTTACCAGTATTAAATTTAATCACATCTGGTCTTGCAAAATTTAAGCCCTATGTAGGACAGGAACCTTCAGATAAGTATTTAAATAAGGTGATTCAATTATAGTCATTTGCTAAAGGACATATGAAAGCTCTTGAAAATGTAAATGTCAGAGATTTTGACAATGCATACAAATGTGATCTTTTAAAATCTAAGATGGGAGAAATATATGCACCAGTTCCTGTCAATGATCCATATAATGGAAATAATCCTATCAATACCCCAGATAATTTAAGAGCTTGGATGAGATCAAAATATCAGTGTGAAACAATAGGTAGTCAGCAATCAGCACTCCAGAGGTTAACTCAAGAAAAATTTCTACTCACAGATTCACCAAATATTTATAAAAAAAGAATCTGACCTTTATTATTAGGTGTAGCGAATGGTGATGTTCAAACTGTAGGATTTCTTAAGAATCACTTATTGGGTGATCTTTATACATAGATGCAAGCTGTTGCTCCTGGTAGTATTGATGCATTCTTTACAAATCTAAAAGACATGTGGCTGGAGTATGCTCCAATTTAAATGGAAGCCAAAATTATAAGAATAATTCTTCAGCTGAGATTGAAAAGTTAAATTCCCAAATAGCCTCTCTATAGGCCTAACTAGTATAACCAGCTCAAGTACACTCCTAGAATAATGAAGTCTCCGCTATTTTTGAAAAGTTAAACTCCAAAATAGCTTCTTTGGAAGCACAGTTAGTAGAATCAATGCAGATGCATTCTAAACTTATCCAACGCCTGAAAATGTAATTAATTCGAATAATGCTTCAATTCTTGATAGTCAAATTAATTAAGAATT
Source organism: Funneliformis caledonium (assembly GCA_910591825.1). Classification (NCBI taxonomy): domain Eukaryota; kingdom Fungi; phylum Glomeromycota; class Glomeromycetes; order Glomerales; family Glomeraceae; genus Funneliformis; species Funneliformis caledonium. The sequence goes on from CAJVPQ010002853.1 coordinate 11,317, forward strand.
AGAAAAAGATTAGGAGTAATCAAAATTAATTTAGCCAAACTCACTAAACTCATAAGAGAAGATACTATAGATACCAAATCAGCTCAGTATCATTATTCAGAACTCTCAGACTATAATAATGAAGGATTAAAAAAAAGATTAGAATGAATTGAAGCCTACTTAGCCAAATTTATTAGAAAAGATACCAGAGGTGCCAAAATACCTCAGCATTAACGCTCAGAGTTTTTACCTTTTGGAGGATTGAAAAAAAGATTAGGACAAATTGAAGTCTTATTGGCTAAACTCGCTAAAGATTTCAAATCCAGAAGTGGTCAAGTTTATATGGATATAGTAGATAATCAGTCTGATCCCATTTTTTCTGATGATGATACATCAAAACCTAAGGACAATGATTATAATTCTGATAATTTGTCAGCTGGTTCAGACTCTGGAAATCGTGGTATAAATATTTTCATAAGTTATGGAAAAAAAAGTGAATTACACTGAGCAACGTGGATATCTCGATAAATCCTCAGAGTCTAAGGTCTCTAGTAAATTCGAGCTTCATAAGGTAAAGTAAGACAATAATTTGTCTTCCGCCCATAATGCCTTATCAGATAAATATAGTCATGATAAGCGTGTGTCTTTAAAAAAAACTATTTGCAAAATCATTCAGATCAAATTTGAGAATTGTCTTCTGTACATAATTCAGCAGGCTAAAAAGTGTGTACTTGTTTTAGCTCAAGATTCAGATGAAGAGGATATTTTGAATGGACCCATGGAGATAGATTTTGTCAAAAAGAAGGAGTCTACCACAAGCATTGCGTCTATAAAATGCAAGATTAAGCGTCTTAAAATTCCAGCTATGGCATTGAACTCTTGTGCTAAACTTTCCATTATAACACCTGATATTGTTAAGCATGTAAAATATGAAATTAACAAATCTATAAAACATAATCTTAATGGTATTGCTATTGTGCCAGTTGAATCTATTGAAGTCATTCACAATTTACCGATAACCTTAGCTCTTGGATTTACTATATATGACAGTGATGGGTTTTGGACGTGTCCAATTAGTTAATCAAATTGGACAATTTTGGACAATTTTGGACTTGTTCAAAATTATCCAAAATTGTCCAATAAATTTATGGGTTTTGGACAAGTCCAAAATTAATTTAGGACTATCCAAAATTAGAAATTAATTTTATTTATTGAAAAATTGATTATTGTTGATAATCTTTTTTTTCTATTCTCGTTTTT
>CAJVPQ010002854.1:0-12554 GCA_910591825.1 Funneliformis caledonium
TTTTGTTTTTCTTGTAATCTCATAAATTTAATAAAGATCATGCGAGACTGCCGCACTTAAAAAAAAAAAAAAAAAAAAAAAAAAAAAAAACATTATTTAATATAGTTTAATAACTAATTATCAATTTATTTATTGAAAGTGCAATTTTTATTATATTTCTTAACTATCGTCACTTTCTTGAATTTGTAATCTTTTCTTTTTTTCATGATAGTATGATCTTCATCAGATATATTTGACGCAGACAATTGTGTTTTGAGGAACTCTACCTTTCGAAAGTGCTGATAGTTATTCAAGGGAGGGTAATTGATTACCTTTGGATGAAATATATTGTCATTTTATATTATCAAAAGAAAAAAAAATTTTTTAGGGCGTAAAAGAAAAAAAGAAATATAAATTAAGCTATTTTGTGTAAACCGATAAAACAGTTACTCGGCAGCACGTGACCTCGTAACTGCGGCACTGCCGTGCCTTTACAATAAGAATCTGGTCAGTGGAATTTGCTGAGCTCGCTCAGCAATTCCACCAATCATATGGCACTTCGTGCCGAGAAACTATTAATTATTTTTGTGGATGAATTAGAGCCATAAACTATCATTACACCTTCCTGAGCGGTGTATAACGTTACTTTTAACCATAACATTGAAATTTAAGGGAAAGAATTTTGGACTTTTTTATAATAATAATTATTTGGAAGCACCATTTAAAAAAAATTAGTCTCGAAAAATTTTCATTAGTTACCTTATTGCAAAAAATTTACAATTATCTTTCCATCAAATAAACAATAATTTGAAATTTTCTTGAATTATAAATTTGTCTTCCGGAGAAAGTTAAGAAGAAATTATTAGAATCCTGAGTAAGTTCCTTGGTCTAAGCAAAAGTGAAAATGACCCGTTAATTGAATTAATGTAACAATATTCGCAAAAGAAAGATTTAAATTCCAAATTACCTTATTAAGCTACGAACAGTTAAGCGGCGACGCATAAAAGAAATAGCTAATGAAGTTACTGTGAAGAAAACAATGAGACCGCCTTGAGAGCCCGATGCGATAGATCCCGCGACGACTCCAGCTGCGCCTAAACCCATAGCCGTAAGAAACACAGGAGCTCCTATAGTTGCGGCAGCGCTCCCAACAGATGTGACAACAATGCAAGATAAAAGACACATTTTCTTTTTTTTTTACTTTTAAATGAATTTTTTTTTTTTGAATTTTTTTTTTTTTTTTTTTGACAATAAAAGAAACGACTTCAGCACATGTCGATCATTCTGCCCAAACTTGAAAAATGAATTACTTAAAGTTTATGCATGTAGACCATTTAAGACCTTAAATGTTCGTAGTATCGAGATCTTACTGATTATCTCACACATAGTAAATCTTTTTTTTCTTATCGGCGTGTCGTATCTGTTAATTCATTTTCAAATAATTAAGCACATTATCTAACAAATTAAAATATTTTGTTGTCCGATCACGAGTTCAAGAATTTAATTCAAAGATATCTTTCTGCGCCGCGTTTAATAAATTCAAATCATATAATTATCAAAAATTAATTCTAAATACCATTATATTATATTCTCAACGATACTTTTGAAGAAATGTGCTAATTATTTTAAGATTATATCATAGATTTGATATTATTATAAAACTTTGATTTACATCTCACAACGTTAGACTCTTTTAAAAAATTTGGCCAAAATCAAAGACGCTAGCTCTGTTAATTCACCGATCTCTGTAACACAATATGTTGGTTGTAAAGTGATTTATTATGTAACTCTACTTATTGATCCACTTTTATGGAATAGCATAAACAGTAGATTATTGTGTATTTACTGTGCCATACCACGCTCAAAAAAAATGATCTTAGGCACGCACGTTGTTTTCCTTTAAATTCATTCATTTTCCGGCTTACTTGTCGTGGTAATTCTGTTTATCTCAATAACAGTTACAGCGTCCCTAAGTCATACATTAAAATTTCTAGACTAATGGTGATATACAAAAGAATCGTTGGATTACTTTCCTTGTTGACCTTTTATAGAGATTTAGCTTTCCCTATTGAACTCCCTCTTCTGCCTGAATTTAACATTCATCCAAATTTTATGGGAACAGGATTTAAATCATTTTATGATTGGATTTTGCAGTCAAAAAGATTCGAGCATAATATTCTTTTTCCAAAATCCGCTTTTTAGGAAGGAACTCATAAAAGAGTTTAGCATGCATATTATTATCCATTTTCCTGCAATGTTTTTAACAGATAATGTCAAAAATGAATTATAAACCGGATCATAATTTTTATCAGAATTTTAATCATCGCAATATGTCGCTTATCAAAAAAAACTATAACTTACTTAGAATAAATTTACGCCATTCTCTCCTTGTGTGAAATACATGTGAAAATAATTATGTAATTTGGACGATTCTCTATATAGCAATGTTACACAAGTCTTCGATCAATCCTTAACAAAACCAATTGTTTTTATACAACAATCCATTCATTGGCGTCAAACCGTTACCCTTCATTTCCTTTTTTTTTTTACCGGAAAAAAAAATTTTCTGAGTTGATGATCAAGGGTGCCAAACTTGTTATGGACCTTAGTCCATGGAGTGATTAATTTGATTTTTCAGTCTAACTCAAATTATTTTCTCATAAATATCAAATTATTCACTCTGGATTTTATCAAAATTTTTTTTTATCAAAAATTATTTCAATATTTGTATCACTATTTGGCCAGTTCTCCTATTACAAAACAGAAATGGAAGACGTTAATTCAGGTTACAATACCAACACTTCACAGCAAGGAATATTCATAAGTAATTGTGATTGTGGTCTTGAACCAGTTCTTCGGGAGGTTAAGTCAAACACAATAAATAAAGGAAGATTTTTTTGGTCATGCAGCAAATTTGGTACTCCGAATCATTCGAGAAAATGTAATTTCTTTAAATGGAAATCTCAAAATGATGAAGACGATAACGATCCCTTCTTCCAATACGCCATACAAAGTAGAACAACATCAATACCCTTACATTGGAGATATAAGAATTCTAGTATTAGAGCTACTTTTCCACAAGCTCCCGGTACACCTCCAACAAGATCGCAATCTCCATTTTCTGTAAACTCAATAGATGATGAACTTACTCCCAGAAATTTAACTGGTGATGTATACACACGTAAACCGGCTGTCTTCGATAATTGGGATGATGTACCTAAATTTTCCACTCCACAATTATTAGATATTGCGCAAAATCACCTTATGCAACAAGGTAAAATTTATGAACTTCATTCCGTATGATTACAAATATGATCTTTAATTTTCATTTGGTTTCATTTTTTTACTTTTAAAGACAGAAATTATCAAAGATGGTACACTGCCAACCAATTGGTTAAACGAGATCTTGAAGATGCAAGGAAAGAAATTGAGAAATCAAAAAGAGATTTTGAAATGTTAGTTAAAGAAAACGAACTATATAAACGTGAAATTAAAGTTTTAAAAGCTGAAAAGCGACGACGGTTAGAAGATGAAAATGTTGGTATAAAAGAAGAAAATCAGGATTAAAAAGAAGATAATTTTTTGATAAATATCGTTTTTAAATTTAAAAATATTTGAATTCAATTTTATTTTTCATTAACTTAGAATGGTGAACGTTTTGTTCCTAGACAGATTTGAATGGCACAACGAATTTAAAATATACAACTCCTTATATAGTCACTCCCTAAACACATTTGTGTAAGGCTGAAGTATAATAATAAAGTTATTTACCATTACTCTCTGTATAGCTTTTTTAAAATCACGCCGAATTCTCAGGATGTGATGTAATGGAGACCGAATGTATATCTGAAAAGTTCTTTCGTAAACACAAATCTTAACAAAATCATTAATATGGTCCTATAGAATAAATGCTATAATCTTCATTAGATTTATTAGGATTCACGATAAACAACAAATTCAAATTTTTTGTTAATTAAATATATATTAATGCCTTCGTTGTCGTTAATTTTACTGTTTAAGGTTACTAGTCTAAACCCATTTTAGATTTGGCAAAACGTCTAAACCTTTAGTTTCGCTAATTTTCTACTAAGGATTTCGCAATTTTAAAAAGTGTTGATATAGTTTTGCCTTCCCTAATTTCGCAGATTTTTAATAAGGTTTTAATAATTTTGCTAACTTTACCATTTAGACAACTTGCAAAACTATGTTTTCGTCCAGCAACCTTAGGGGTGTTTTCTAAAATTTATATTACAAAATAACATTTTAAAATAAACGATATATAAAGGATTAATGTTTCTTTATTTTCAAATTAAATTTAGACAACAAATAAAATAGTTATTGATTTCTTGAATAAATTTTAACTTGGAGTTGTACTCATTTGAAAAAATCATCTTTTTTTCAATAAACTCCTATGCATTAAAACCTGTTCGAAAAATAATGTATTATTTTGGAAACTGTGTTCTAATTTAAATAAATTACAAAAAAAAAAAAATTTTATATTATACGATTGTAATATAATAAACCGTCGAATTCTATTAAAATTCACAAAGTTGTTATCAAAACCGTCGAAACATTTGAAACCAATCAAAACCCATCAAAATTGTCGAAATAATTTCTGAAAAGTTTTGAATTTGCAAAATAGATTTAGGTTTTACGTCGCAACTATACTCAAGAATTTAAACTTAACCAAGCATGTACAAAGAAAGACTATTATTGATAATCATATTCAAACCTATACAATACTATTTTTAGCAACTTTTTGAATCAATAAAATGCTCTTATGTTATAAATTTGAATAATTTAATAAGTTTGCAAGATTATTTATGTGTGTAAATGAATCAGTATATTTTCAGCAGATCTTTGATTATTTCTAAATCCTTTTCTATTCTCCCACTATTTTATATAATAATGCAAGATTAAATTGTATATCTGTATCATTATTTGCAGCTTTTTGATACCAATAATAGGTCTTTTCAAAATCCTTTTCTATTCCTTTACCATTATAATAAAATATTGCAAGATTAATTTGTGCATTTGCATGATTATTTTTAGCAGCTTTTTGATACCAATAAAAGGCCTTTTTATAATCCTTTTCTATTTTATTATATAAGATTGCAAGATTAATTTGTGCATTTGTATGATTATTTTCAGCAGCTTTTTGATACCAATAAAAGGCCTCTTTAATATCCCTTTCTGTTCCTTCACTATTTTCATATAATATTGCAAGATTATTCATTGCAAATACATTACCATTTTCAGCAGCTTTTTGATACTAATTAATAGCTTTTTCTAAATTCTTTTCTATTTCTTTACCATTTTCATATAATAATGCAAGATGATATTGAGCATCTGTATCATTATTTTCAGCTGCTCTTTGAAACTAATAAATAGATTCTTCAACATTTTTATCTATTCCTTTATTGATTTTATACAATAATTCAAGATTAAATTTAGCATTTACACAATTATTTTCAGCTGCTTTTTGAAACCAATAAATGGTTTTTATTAAATTTTTTTCTGTTCCCTTCTCTTACAATTCATATATAATAATGCAAATCAAATTGAACTTCTACATTATTATTTTCAGCTGCTTTTTGATACCAATAAAAGGCCTTTTCTAAATTTTTTTCTATTACTTTACCATTTGAATATAGTAATGCAAAATTATATTGTGCTTTTATATTATTACTTTCAGCTGCTTTTTGAAATCAATAAATAGATTTTTTGCTATTCTTATATAGTAATGCAAGATTATATTAAGCATTTGCATCATTATTCTCAGCTGTTTTTTTATACCAATATATGGCATTTTCTAAATTTTTTTCAGTTCCTTTATCATTTTCATATAATAATGCAAGATTATATTATGCTAATGCATTATTATTTTTAACTGCTTTTTGAAACTAATAAATAGTTTTTCTAAATTCTCTTTTATTTCTTCGCTATTCTTATATAATAATGCAAGCTTATATTAAGCATTTGTATTATTATTTTTAGCTGCTTTTTAATACTAATAAAAGGCATTTTCTAAATTTTTTTCTGTTCCTTTACCATAATGTAAGATTATATTGTGCTATAATATTTTCATTTTCAGCTATTTCTTGGTATCAATAAAAGGTTTTTCTAAATATTTTTCTATTTCTTTACCATTTTCATATAGTAATGCAAGATTATTTTATGCAATTTTATTATTATTTATTGCTGCTTTTTGTAAGTAATAAAATTCATTATAATTATTTATATCAATTAATATTATTCCTTTAAAAATATTGTTTAATAAAAACTATTTTTTTTGCATTAATTATTTCATTATTTAAATTATAATGCATTTTTAAAGTATCCTTTGCAAAAATATTTCTATTTTTTACTGCATTTTTATATTAATATAAAGCATTATTTTTATTAACTTATATTCCAATTCTATTCAAAAAAACAATTTTCAAGTTGATATTATGCATCAGAATTTTCTTGTTTAGTTAATATTTCATAATATTTAAATGTCTTAATTTCATCCTTTTCAACTTCTTTGCTAATTTAAAACAATCTGCTAAATGAAATTTTACTATTTTATTTCCATTATTGGCTGCTTTATAATACTAATATGCTACTTTTTTTTCATTTTTCTATATTCTGATACCATATTTATGGCAATGTTCTAAATAAAATTGGCTTACTTTACTTTCATTTTTTATGGACTTCTGATACTAATTAAATGATAGATTTTTATCACAATCGACTTCATATCTATTATAATAACATTTAGCAAAGTAAACTTGTAAAATTAAATAATATTCTTCTGCTGCTTTAAGAAATAATTATTATACTTTAATACTATCTTACAACTATACTAATATTGTAATAATAAAGTAATTCAAGTAACCATATATATTATGTATTATGCTGCTTACTTAGCCAATATAAAAGATATTCAATTTGACTTAATCAGAATACATTTTGCTCAATTAAATAGTTTACTTGTTCAAAAGTAATTCCTTCATTGTATTTTTCTATTATAAGATCAATTAATTTATCAATAAATATTTGATTTATATATATTAAACTTCTTGATTAATTATTAACTTAAAAAAGTAGAGTTAATGAGTAATTTTTAAAATTCATTATATTTGATTCTATAGATATTACTTTACAAATTTGAATTGCTTACATTATAAAAATTAAAATTTTCAGTTATTTTTAAATCTGCTAAATCCTTCTCTCTTTCTTTGCTTAATTTATGGCTAAAATTATTTATTGGTGAATTATTTTTGAAATATACTATATTAATTGAAATAAGTGTCTATTTTGCAAACTTGAATTATTTTTATCAATATTATTATAATAATTAACTTCTTCAGGTAATGCCAAATCCTTTAAATTCTCATCTATTTCTTTATTTGATTTAAGACTTTTATTTTTTATAGGTATTTCAATTTTATCAATAAAGATTGCATTAATAATTTCATTATATTTAAGAGAAATAATTATTTTAAGAGTTAAACAACCTTTTTTAATTCTAGACGTTCATCAGTTTTATAGTTCTAACATTCTAATTGAATGAATCAGAATTAGAATTCATTTTTTAAAATAAAATATTATTTTTATAATTTACCTCGATATAGATTACTATACTCAGGCAAAGTTCTATCAATAATATATTCTCTTTTGCTTATACTATAAACATCAGATTTTTTATTTAATTTATAATTCTTATTTTAATCTAAACCTTTTAGATCTATAAGATAATATACTAAGAACTTTCAATGGAATTCTTGATTCATCAGCAATTTTTTTGGTAATTCAAAATCTGATAAATTAATAATATTCTGATGTATAAATATATTATCTACATGCTATAATTTGTTAACAAAATTTTAATTATTTAATGTCAATAAAATAAATCAATAATTGATTTAATTTTCAAATAAATAGTTAATAGTCATCAGATTACAATAAACAATATCACAATTGTGTATGAATTCTATAACATTTGTCAATTATAAAGCTAGTTTATATTTATCATTCTAATCAAGTTCATTAAAATGATTTTTTAAGTAAGTATTTAATATTCCACCATCAGTATATTTCAAAACTAAAGAATACTTGATTATTTAATAAATTGAGGTTCCTATTCATAAAAAAAGAAAATTTAATATATTTATCAAAAATTCTAATTATGTTTATAATAATTACCAGTTCTTTTCCTTGTGATACCATTTAATTGAATAATTTTTGAATGAGAATCAACGCTTTTATGTAATTTTATCTATAAAAAAATTTATTATAAATAAATCAATATTGTTAAAAAACTTTAAAAATTTATAATTGTTTACCTCATTTACAACTTTTTTCAAAGTTATTGTATTATTATTAAAAGATTTCAAAGTATAATAAATATTCAAATTTTTCTAATTCGCACATTTAATTTTTCTATATAAACCTTTTCTGATTAGTTGTAAATTAATATTAGACAAAAAAAAATAAAATAAAATAAATAAAATAAAAAAGAAATTAACAAAATGAATTCAATATTCTATTCAAGCTTTTTAAAGGATCTTTTTATAATGTTATGTGATTCTGATAATTTTAATATTATATTTAAGTTGACAAAAATTATAATAAGAAAGAATATGCATATTCAATTATTTTATGAGCATGATCTTTTTATTTTAAAAAAGCTTTATTGTCTAATTGAATTATAAAATAGAATAATATGAATATTTTGCAAATGAAGGAGAAAAATAGCTGAAAATATAAAAAATGAACTAATGAGAAGATTAATATAATGTAACTGGAGAAATATTTTTAGTATATTAAAGTAAAACAGGTTACATAAAAACATTTTTAAATAATTCAAATAATTCATAAAAAACTGCATATCTATTTATAGATTTAAAATTGTCTAACTCATAAATTAATATAAAATCATGTAACTTATAATTTAAGAATTATTTATATTTTCGTAGATAAAAGAGTGATTCTTTAAGAGTTTTACAAATAATTGCAAATCTCTAAGAGATTTCACAAAAAATTTGTGATTCTCATTTTATAGATAAAGATGAATCTCTAAGAGATTTTACAAAGAAATTTGTGATTCTTTAAGAGTTTTGCAAATAAAGATGAATCTCTAGAAGATTTTACAAAAAATTTGTGATTCTTATTTTATAGATAAAGATGAATCTCTAAGAGATTTTGCAAAGAAATTTGTGATTCTTTAAGAATTTTGCAAATAAAAACAAATCTCTAAGAGATTTTGTAAAAAAATTTGTGATTCTCTAAGAATTTTGTAGATAAAGACAAATTTCTAAGAGATTTTGTAAAACTTTGTGATTCTTTAAGAATTTTATTGATAGTTGCAAATCTCTAAGTGATTTAATTTTGTAATATTATTTTATGAAACTTTTAAAAATCACAAATTTTTGTAGTCTTCAGCTTTTCATAATAATTATAATTTCAATTAAGAAATTTATTTATATACTAATTGTTCTATAGGAATTTTCTTATGCATTTAAATTACTTTATTAAAATTTATTAAATAATTTAAATAATTTTAATATATTTTGATATATAAATACTTTAATATAAAAATTTATTAATTAGATTATAAAAAAAAATTAAAAATATTTTTTAATAAAACAACATGTCTCAACCATCACATGTATTATTTAATAACATTTTTTCTGAAATCCATACTGAATTCAATTTATTACAACAAAATTTAGAGAATTTAAATCAACCTCAAGTAATGTATTGTATTTATTAAATAAAAATGAAAATTTATGAATAAAGATGATAAAAATGAATATAAAGATAAATTTGATAAACTTAATGAATTTAATGAACTGCAAGCATTATATGATTTTGATGAATTAATTTTTTCACTTAAACAAGTTAACAAATTTTATCAAATTCATTAGTAAGCTAAAATTATAGAAGTTAATGATGATAATAAACATGATGAACATCAAAATCTTAAAAATAATTAATAAATTTGATGAAAAAGCTCAAAAGCAAAAATTACAAATTACAGAATATTATCAAGAAAAATGTTTTCAAATAAAAATTGATCATAATAATGCTATTATGAGGTATCAAAATTTTAATCAATTAACTAATAATGAAAAAAACATGTTTATTAAAGGGATTTTTGCAGCAACAAATAAAGGAAATATTATAATAAAAGAATAAAAATGAAAAAAAACTTGCTAATGAATATTCATTTTAAGGAATTAAAATTTGTAATTTAGCATTTTAGTAATTTATGATATAGATCTAAAAAATGGAAGAATATAAGAAAATATTATATTCAGAATGATATTAATCTATGAAAGTATAAATTAGAAGGATGTTTAAGTAATCATTTAATTTCATTTGAAGATGTTTTAAAAACTTTAGCATTTATAATGAATTATGCTAATACATATAGTTTACTTTTTCCTGGTATATTAAATTTTATTTGAAATTAAATTTATCTTAATTTTTTATTAAATTAAATTTATTTTTAAGGACGTCATTTTAAAAAGAAATACTACTAATTATATTTCTTCCTGCTGAAAAAAGTTATTCTTCCTTATATTAAATATTTAAAAAAGTAATTAAAACAAATAAGAATAAAAAACTTATACATTTAATAACTTTTTGGTATATATGATATAAATATATTCTAAAAATAAAATAATATCATCACATAATGATTTATACTTTTTATATAAATTTATAAGATTTACAGTAGCAGTTATAAGTAACTGATCACTTAAGATCATTCAAAATTATTTTATAACTCTCCTTTAAATTTTTTAGAATATAATGTAACATAATATATAACCATTGGTAAATTTATAAGTATTTATGATACAAAAAAATTTAGATGATCATCAAACTTTCGCTTGAAAAATAGAGCTTTTTTTAAAAAAAATTGTTTTTTTATATGAGCATCCAGCTGGTCTAAAGTTTAGTTTTGAATTTATTACTAAACAGATATATTGTAATAAATTTATAGCTATTTATTGAGTTAAAAGATATCATAAAAATCAGGATCTAAGTACTTTAGAAAGATTAGGATGGCTATATGTAATAATTACGAAAAAGATGACAAGATTGTAAAATGGCAGAGAAAGAACATAATATAACAGCTATTTAAATCAATAAAAATAGAAAAAAGAGGTATTAGGCTTAGTGTAGAAATAGTAAATTGATGTCTTTATAAGTCTGGAGAAAAGTTTTGTAATGAAATTTTTAAACCTTTGCTTAAAGAAAACCATTGAAAGAAAAGGTTGCAATAGGTAAATAAATTTAAGAATTTTGATTAGAATTAAGTTATTTTTACAGATATGAATACATTTCAATTATATACATCAAAAAAAGGTTTAGCAAATTTCTGATAGAAAAAAAGTGTTTTATTCTGTTAAGTATCAACTAAAAGTTTATGTTTGAGAATGTTTTTCTGCTTCTGAATTTGGTAAATTATTTTACTTTTAGAGAAATCTTAATGCTGAATTTATGTGTACTATTTATGAGCAGAGTTTTCTGGCTTTCTCCTTTAAACTTTTTGGTAAAGGTAACATAGATTGGATCTTGTTAGAAGATAATGATCTAAAGAATTGATCAAAAATCGTAAAAAAATAAAAGGAAGAAAATGACATTGAGATACTTTCTTGGCTATTAATGTCTCTAAACTAAAATCCTATATAAAATATTTAGAGGTTAATAAAAATTAATATATAAAAAAAAATTTGATCAATTAGAAGGTTAAAGGAAGAATTTACAAAAGAATAGAACTGATTATTACCTATACTTATTGTGAATTTGATAGCTAACATGAAAAGGTGTACAGCTACACTTATAAAGTCAGATAGTGACTACATAATATATTAATTTTAGTTAGTTGATTATGTATTTTTTAAATAAAAAAAATTTTGAATTTACTTACTTGTAGCTAGAGTTAGAGGTGATCAGATATTTATGACCTCTACTATAATACAAAATATTGGCTAAAACAAGATATAGAAAAGAAAGTTACAGAATAATAATAATATATTTCTTAAGCTCAAAAAGAATATGATTATTATAAGCAAATTATTAATTTATTATTATATATATATTATTATTATTATTTATTTTATTAACTTAATTTTTTATTAAATTATAGAGTATGTATAGAAAATTCAAAATTAATATTAAAAAATTATAAAGATTTTTGAATTTTACATTCTAGTATTTCTAATTCAATTAATTTAATTAATAATATTTCTTGAGATTTTGCTAAACAAATAAAATTATCATTTTTTTTAACAAAAATATGTTAAATTTATTTTAATTTAATTTTTAATTTAAATTATCTATCTATATATTTAAAATCATTGTTGATCACGTGGTGTAACGTTTATAATACCCCGTATAAATAAATATTCATTATAAGTCACGTATTCACATTACGTTTACGTTGCATCTATATATTTAAAATCATTATCGATTACGTGGTGTAATGTTTATAATACCCCGTATAAATAGATATTCATTATAAGTCACGTGATCACGTTACGTTTTACGTTGCATCTATATATTTAAAATCGTTGTCG
>CAJVPQ010002855.1:0-12553 GCA_910591825.1 Funneliformis caledonium
AGTCTCCTTTATATACTTTTAAATGTAAAATCTAATATATCATATATGTCTAGGATATCAAATATATCAATTATATCTGATATATCTGACATTTAGATCTGCAACCTTCTGCGTCACGTCCGTCAATCAAACCTGTTACAGTATTCTTTATTTAATTTTCTGACAAGCCAGAAGACTTCTAGCATTTCATATGATAAAAATTCTGTGATAGCAAAGTCTCTTTTTTCAAGTTCTAGTGTAATATAAGACTTCAGTTTTTGAAAGTTCAAGACTTCTTAGGTAAAAAGGTATTTGAAAATATTAAGAGTCATATTGTATAGTTAAAGTTTTTAATAAAAATAAAAGTTTTCTTTGAAAAATAAAATTTTTGTTTTTTCTAAATTTTTTAGGTATTGGAGAGAGCAAGAAAGAGTTTTCATCATCAGTTTCGTCATTTTTTTTTATTTTTTTTTAACAATGTGGTACTGTCTTAAATTTATTATATTTATGTTACACTATTACAGATAAAAATAGAAAATAAAAATTAATTTTAAAGTAAAAACAATAAAAAAACTAAACTAAGACTATCTCCTGTGATTCTGTTACAAACCCATTTAGATTGACCAATCACCAGAACATATCATCGGTTTCGTCATTTTTTTTTTTTTTTTTTTTTAACTTTTAATGATGTGGTATTGCCATGAGTTTATTAATAAGATTCAAAGTTTTAAATGCACTAATCTATGTAAAACAAAGCAAAAGATACAAATAAGAAATCTAAACTAAACCGCAGCTACCCCTGTGACTCTATTTCAAGTCCGTTTGAGCTGATCAATCACTGGCTTTCCCTTCCAAGAAGTTCACTAAAACCATTTCTAATAAACAACTCGTTAACGAGAAAAGCTAATGAAATTGTCAATATCACAACATTATTCCTTTAACTAACCACTAATCTTCTAACTAAAGACAAAAAATTTATATCCTCTAAAACATACGAACCCAAGATTAGTTTCTGAAAAAGAAAGGTTAAAAAAGACAACCAACTCCAACAAATTCCTAGCTAAAATGCCATCATCAGTTTTGTCATTTTTTTTTTACTTTTAACAATGTAGTACTGCCACGAGTTTATTAATAAGATTTATTTTAAATGCACTAACTATGTAAAATAAAGTAAAAGATACAAATAAGAAATCTAAACTAAACTGCAGCTACCCTCTGTGACTCTGTTTCAAGCCCGTTTGAGCTGACTAATCATCAGCTTTCCCCTTCAAGAAGTTCACTAAGACCATTCTTAATGAACAACTCGTTAATGAGAAAAGCTAATAAAATTGTTAATATATCAACGTTATTCCTTTGACTAACCACTAATCCCTTAACTAAAAACAAAAAATTTACACCCTCCAGAACATGTGAACCCAAGATTGGTTTCTGAAAAAAGAAAGGTTAAAAAAGACAACCAACTTCAACAAATTCCTAGCTAAAATACCTGATTAATTCTAAGTTACAGTGACCTTACACAATAGAAGTGCCCAAAACACTAAGTCCCATTGGAGGCTCTTCGGATATCTCAAACTTTCATGTTAATATGTTTATCAATTCAGATTACAACCACCGGCAAAAGCACAGAGCCTAAAACACATAGTTGCGAGAATCGAAAAATTCTGCTAAGATCGGCAGACTCTATGATGTCAGAAAATCTTCAAAAGAATGTTGTTGTTTATGAAGGTAATTGGATAGTCATCACGTGAGATTTGTTTATACCCAAAGATATATCGATCTTGATCGTCATTTCAGATATCTCTTGATGCCCACTTTTTATAGGTAAAAAAGAAAAACAAAAACAAACGAGAAAAATATTTGAGAGAAGTGACGAAAAAAATATTTTAACAAAAAAACACCACTGTTTGGACTAACAACGAAATATTTTTTGGTTGAGGGTATGGGGAATAAAAAGAGGAAAAAGTTTGAATAGGGAAGTTTTATTTTTTGTTTGCAGACTAAGACGTGACCGCTTTTGAACGTACACGTTTTTTACGTAAAAATTCAACAAACCCATTCCTCTGATATTTATTGGCTAACCTTTTTCTCTGTATTTTCTTCAAATATGGGAGACGCTTCAGCTGCTACTTCATTTGTTCAAAGATGAAGAAAAAGCTTTAAACTTAAATCATTAACTAACGAACTACCTACAATAGACAAACTTTTAGTAAGACGACCTGATTTGTATAAAAATTGGCTTTGTATCTATTGTACATTGTCTATAGAAGACTATAATCATTTGTGGACATACTTTCATAGAATACAGGAAATTACCAAGATCTGCTCGTCTACTTTCGTTTTTCTCAACAAATTGATCTTGGACAAACTTGGGAATAATTACAATAGGCTCAATCTTTACTCTATTATCAAACAACAGCTCATAGATTTACTAGACCCTTCACTTAACCTTACCTCTTGCACGCATTTGGCTAAAGGTGTCATTCCTAACCAAATGTTTTTACTTCTTAAGGAGCTGTTCTCTCCTTCTAATTCAAAATGTCTTTTGGTAGATACTTCTAACTTTCTCACTACCGCTTTTCATAATGACATTTGGATTCCTAAATGCAAGAAAATGATTCAAGAAGAGAGAAAAAATGGCATTTCCATGAGACTAAAAAAGAAAAAGTTCAGCTCTGGTGAATGATGGGTATTATATTACTGCAGCATTAAAGGAATTTGGGTAGTTATGTGTTAACTCTGAACAAATCCATCCTAGTTCTATTTTGCACTCATCTGAAGTTAGGTTAGAAAGAGAGCCATCGGTGTAAAAATTAGATGTATTAAGATCTTTACATAAGTGAGATAGATTAATGAGCTCGTCTTGATATGAAACATCCATTACATATTTTCTAATGAGTAAAACATTTGTTGACTGAGTTAGGCCTTCATTACATCTATCAGTTAGATAATTTGTTGTAGACAAAACAGATTTACTAAGAGTATTTTTCCTCAGCAGTTGATAATGATAAGATGCGATGTAATTTTTAGGAGTTTGTTTCATGATAAATGACGTCTTTTTAAGTGGGTGAGTTATACAGATTTTTTCAATAACTATGGCAGTAAAAGCATTATAGCTTTTGATACAAGTTGCCTGCTTAATAGGTCTACCAAAGATTTTCCTCAGGTGATTGGGTGGTTTTTTGCAGAAGTTTAATAGAGCTTCATCATTGAGATTACAGCCAGGACATTAAATAATTGACTTATTATTATAGTCTAGACTAATGTCTGTGTGGGGGTTAGCTTTAATAAAGTATTGAATGAGAATGTTGTTTTGATTTTTCATTTTTCTGAAGATTCTTCTTATAATAGTCGCATCCTTGACAGGGTGGTGAATAATCACAAATTCTTTTTTTAAATCATCTAAACTAATTTCTATACTAGGTCTATCTATATAACTATTATTTAAACTATCTAATCTATAAGAACTATGTACTAATCTATTATTTGTGCTATCTAATATTTTTTTTTATTATATAATATAGGTTAGGAGTGTGAGCAGTAGGTATGTGCTTATATATATTTCTTTGAGTAATTTCTCTTTAATTTAGTAGATGAGAACTATTGATGTCCAAGAATTGATCTATAAATAATAGTGAGTATTTGTGAAGAATATTACTATATTTCTTTAATTCATCGGCATTGAGTATAAGGTTAAAGGACATTGAGCCTCCTTTGATCTCATTAGTTAAAAACTGATTTATAATTACAGAGATGCCAATATTATCATGATTTAGTAAGCTCAAAGTCACACCAATAATGTTTTTATAAGATTTAACATTAAATCTTTTGTCCTATTTTTTCAAAGGAGAAGTACATAACAAGTGTTAAGATTGTAATTAGAATAATCGAATAGTTGATATGTGTTTATAAAGTGATTTCAAATTGAATTGATAAAGAAGTGCTATAGAATATGATTTTAACTGTTATGTTCACAAATCATTCAGGTTGTAAAAGACACTACCTTTAAATAAAAAGTCAGGGGTAGTGGAAGTCATTGATGAGTTATGCTTGACCATTCTTCTTAATGGGGTAGCAAATCTATTACATTCATTAAAGAAGAGAGGAGTGGTTTGCAAATGGTATTCCAATAGTGGAAAAAGTACCATATTGAGAATATATATAAGTTGTTTATCAGTAAGTGGTTTTGACTTAAGGATTGTGGTGAATTTGGTGATAGTATCTTTGGTTTGTATTTTAACGAAGTTTTTGGAATTAAATATATTAATCCAGACCCCTAGAAACTGAACTGAGTCAAGTTCTGGTTTAATGTCAACTATACTAGATCCAAATTTGATGGGTATTGCTTGTGGCGTTGTGACAGTATTTGTTAACAATTGTGACTTTGATTTATTGATAGCAGCTTTAGTGATAGTGTAGAATTAGTTAGCTACTTCTAATATATCTTTCAAGTATTTTCTTGAATGTGCAAGCCAGTTTAAGTCATCCATATATCCTAAAGTAGAGACCTGTGCTGATAAAGATGATGAAGACATATCTTTTATATTAGAAATCCAGGAATGTTTAATAGTATATCCTTTTTTTAGACTATCTATCTCATACAGAAGAGGGTCAAAATAAATACACCATAGCAAAGGCGATATGACTTCTCTTTGGTCAATACTGATTCTAACCTTATAGTAATCAGAGAGGCCTTCTTAGGTGAAAATAGCATTTTTTTTATTTGTAAAAAGATTGATAATACAGGAAATGCAGTTCTCTGGAATTTTTATTCTTCTGAGCATCAGTTTGAGAATGTTAAGATCCACTCTATCGTAAGCCTTAGACAAATTTTGCAGAAGGATCCATAAGTCTTTTTTATGTTCAATAACATCCTCAATTATTAAGTTCATTATTTTAATTGGATCCTCTGTTGATCCTTCAGGAAGACCCGCGTAATTGTTTCCTTTTAGGACATTATATTTAGCAAGTATTTGAGATAAGTGATTAGTAATAATCTTAACAAAAACTTTTCTTGTAGTATCCAATAAGGTGATAGGACGAGTTTTTGTTATATCACAATCCCAATCTACTGATTTAGGTATTGGATATACGTGGGCTATCTTCCATTCTGATGGTATATCATTTATTTCAAAACACATTTTGATCAATTTTCAAAGTAACTTATGTGTATTGTAACCTAAGTATTTAATTATCTTGTTATGGATTCCTGATGGACTAGCGGCTTTATCATTCAGAAATTGAGAAATTACTGAGAATAATTTCTTAATAGTAGGGGGTTGCATGAGGTTAATAAAACCAAGTCTCATCAACATAATCTTTTGGTTGATATTGGTCAATCTATCTTCCGAAGAGAAAAGTAGCAGGTGAATCAGGAACAGCAAAGTTTTGAAAATGTTTATTAATATGTTCTTTGATAAGATGTGCATCATTAATTAAAGAACGCTTTCCATCTATATCCTTAATGATAAGACGATCTAGTACAATAGTTTTCTTTGATCGTCCTAATGCTGACTGAATCATTTTACCTGGATTTGATTTGTATTGGAAGCAATGTTGGTCTATAAAGTGTTTGATTCTTTGGTTTGAAATATTAGTCTCCTCAATTCTAGAGAACGCTTTTAAGTTGTAATAAAATTTCAACAATATTTTTCTAACTTCTTTAACATTAGCATCAGTGAGTATGTTTGATAAAGTAGTTTTGCAGAGGAAGTAACTTTGTTGATGACATCTAAATCAGCATTCCATTCATCTTCTAAAGGTCAAGTTCTTGAATTCACCCTTGCGGCTCTAAATTTTATAACTATTTTGTTAATTAATTTCATATAATTATAAAAAGTTACTAATTCTTTTGGTTTAAGAGCTTTTTGATCCGCAAAAACTCATTTATAGGAAATGGATTTGGTGGCAGCAGTTAGAATAGCATTTTTAAGATGTTCCTATATATGATTCATATTATGGTGCAATTTAGGTAGTAGAAGCAATTTATCTATATTGTGTTGTTTAAATTGTGTGTCTATAGTTTCTGCGAAAAATTTCTATTTCTGTGCAGTCATTATGGCGAAGTTGAATTTTTTTCTCTTTGTTTTATTGCGTCTTGCTTAAGCTTATTATCTTTTAACAGGGTTAGCGAAGTATGATGTAACAATCTTGTGATCTGATTGATAAATTAGAGGTTTTGAAACACCACAGTAGAGAATGTCAGCAAAGAAGCCTGGTGAGCAGAAAATACCATCTAATCTCTTAGGTGTATAGGTTTTAATGATACTGCGTGGTGGGAAGAAAGTTGGAAGGATATCATCATTACATAATAATTGTAAGTCTGCATAATTTCTATGAAAGAATCCTTCTACTAGGTTAAATCGCCATCCAAGATTTTTATTGAGTTTCAAGCGCTCGTGGTATTCATCTATATTGATATTGAAATTTCCCATTACAATTGTATGGTATTGTTGTTTATTATACTCATCTAATATATTAAGAATTTGTCTTTGTAGGAGTCTATGATTGTGTTTACATTTAGCATCAATCACATTAGCATGAATGTAACAGCTAATTATTCTAAGTTTAATGTGTCCTTTTAAATATAGATCTACATAAATTAAGCGTGGGTCTGATGTAAATAAAGAAGCAATGTATTTGTCCTATTTTTTTGAAACTAGCAGAGCAACACCTGCAAAAGGTTGTAGTGGATCAGGCTAGCTCCAAAAAGTTGTATATTGTGGGTCCTGTTTGTGTTTGTGAAGCATCAATGAGTTGTGATGAGTTTCTGTGAGACTGACAAAGTCTATATTATTATGCATAAAATGTTCCATTATTTGTGAAGATTTAATAGAATCTGTTGCATTGTTGATGCCTCATATATTGTATGTAACAAAAGTTATAGTATCTCCTTTGATTATATTGTTATATATGTTTTCATCTAATTGTGTAATGTCTTTATCTATTTTATTGATATTGTTTTGTCTATTATTGTAGAAATAGGAAACTTGATTGTTTAAGAAAGAGGTAACATCTGTATTAGTATTAAAAGTATTCCAGTTATCAGTAGGAATACTTTTTAGCTGTAATTCGCCTGTTATAAAGTATATTATAACTGATGAGTTATAGACCCATCATGATTGGTAAAGGTGAAGATCTGAGAATCTAATTTTGCCAAATGAGATTTGATTGAGTCTAATTCTTGAAGTTTGGCTAAAATTAAATCCAAGGGATTAGAGGTGCTATTGGAAGGAGTTTCAGTATTTTGTGTAGTAGGAAGTGTATATTCAACATCTTTGACTTTCCCTTTATTTAAGTCATTATTGAATGAGAAGTGCCTGTTTCTTTGATAATTGTTGACAGAGAATCTAGGAAGAATAGTATCAGATAAATGTGCTAATTCAGCTTGTGTGTAAGGATGGTTGAGGACTCTAGGTCTTCCATCTAGTTTGTATCTATTATGTAAAATTTTTTGCGAACATGCAGTGTTCATGTCTTCTTCAGATGCAAAGGCAGTATAGGCTATATTATTATAAAAATAATATGATCTAGCATTAAAAGCTCTTAAGGTATAGAAAACATCAGCTGGTATTGTTTTATTCATGAAATCTTTAAAACCAGCTACATAACGGTTCCTATCTTTAAGTTCTTCTAGTAAAGTATCAATATGCATACATCTAATAATTTGTCCGTTTATGTTATGTGTTCAAGTCATATTCAACTGATGTGATTTTCTAACTTTATCGAATGTAATGATAACGTTAAGTGACAAGGAGTATTGATTTTTATATTAATTCACAATGAAAGTAATTGAACTAAAATAAGAAAGAGCTCTATTAATATGATGTTGTGTAATATTGCTAGGGACTGTTTTTAATTTGTAAGTAAAATTGTTGTGATAGAGGTTCAGGGAAGGAGCCTCATTGATTAAATTGAATGGAAGCTCTGAGTGACTTTCCAAAGCATCATCTATAGCGTCTAATAAAAGTTTCTATTGTTGAATTTAATAAATATGTTTGCATTACCATTGTGAAATTTCCAGTCTATGTTTACAAAACCAGGTTTATGAGAAAAAATAGAGGATAGAAGATTCAATTTGTCTATTTTAGTATCGCTTGGCATAGCAAAGCTAAGATTGATACGAAGACATTTCCTTTTCTATTAGGTTGAGTCATGTGAGATAATGATGAGGGACGAAACCCCTTAATAACAGTCGAAACTTAGACGAAACTAT
Source organism: Funneliformis caledonium (assembly GCA_910591825.1). Taxonomy (NCBI): domain Eukaryota; kingdom Fungi; phylum Glomeromycota; class Glomeromycetes; order Glomerales; family Glomeraceae; genus Funneliformis; species Funneliformis caledonium. The sequence goes on from CAJVPQ010002855.1 coordinate 8,192, forward strand.
ATTAAAATAATAATAAGGGATATGACGAAACCCTTTCAATACGACGAAAGCCGAAACTGTCGAAACTATATTAAAAACATAGAAAAGGATATAACGAAATTATTTTGAGGAGGTTTCGACAGGCATCTATAATGTGAGAAGAATTTTTCAAAGTATGATAAAGATCCTTTTTATGTAACTTTAAGTTTTGTTTGTTGTTGTTGTTGATTGGATTGTGTGAAGACGCGTTGATACTATTATAATTGTGGATGTGAATTATAGACGTGTCTAAAATATTATTATTTTTGTTTTGTTGTAAAATAGACGCGTAAGTTTGTTTATTATTATATTTATTGTGGTTGTTAATTAACGATTTGTTATGATTTTTGGAAGAAGGTTGTTGTGTAGTAGAAGAAATTAGCGACGAAGATAGATTGTTATGTTGTATACTATTTGAATCTGTAAGCATATCATCATCATTGAGCATGTCCATTTGTGAGTTTATTTCCTCTTCGTCGATAGTTGAAATAATATCATCATTTTCTTTGATAGGAAGAGCAGTTTCAATTATATTTGAAATAATATGTTCTGTGTTATGTGTTCTATGATCGCTCATTCCAGTTTCATAAATATTATAAGCATAAGACCTTGCAAGGTTGTCTATAAAATTATTATTAAAAAATATTTCTTGAGCAATACGTTCTGCTGGGAAAGCTTTAAGATATTCTTCGTTTAGTTTCCTAATAAGCCAAAAAACTTCTGGTGTTTCATAAGAAATTCCACAATGGCAAAATCTCTTTTTTCAAGTTTAAACGTAATGTAGTTTTTTAGTTTTTAAAAGTCTAAGACTTCTTTAGTAAAAAGGTTTTTAAAAATATCAAGGGACATATTGTATGATTAAAGTTTTAATAAAAAAATAAGTTTTCTTTGAAAAGTAAAATTTTGTTTTTTCTAAATTTTTGGATATTGCAGAGAGCAAGCAAGAGTTTTTCAAAGAGAAAGAGTTTCATCATTGGTTTCATCATTTTTTTTTTTATTTTTTGAATTTTAACGATGTGGTACTGCCACGAATTTATTAAAAAGATTTATGTTTTTAAATGTACTAACTATGTAAAACAAAGTAAAAGATACAAATAAGAAATCTAAACTAAATTGCAGCTACCCCTATGACTCTATTTTAAGCCCATTTGAGTCGACTAATCACTGACTTTCCTCTCCAAGAAGTCCACTAAGACCACTCTTAATGAACAACTCGTCAACGAGAAAAGCAAATGAGATTGTCAATATCACAACGCCATTCTTTTAACTAACCACTAATCTTCAAACAAAAATAAACAAAAAATTTACACCCTCCAGAAAATACGAACCCAAGATTAGCTTCTGAAAAAAGAAAGATTAAAAAAGACAACCAACTCTAACAAATTCCTAGCTAAAATGCCTGGTTGATTCCAAGTTACAGCGACCTCCCACAACAGGAGCGCCTAAAACACTAAGTTCCGTCAGAGGCTCTTTGGATATCTCAAACTTCCATGTTTATATGTCTGTCAATTCAGATTACAGCTGCCGGCAAAAGCACAGAGCCCAAAATACATAGTTACGAGAACCGGAAAATTTCGCTAAGATCAGTGGACTCTATGACGTCAGGAAATCTTTAAAAGAATATTGTTGTTTATGAAGGTGATTGGATAGTCATCACGTAAAATTTGTTTATGCCCAAAGATATATCAATCCTGATCGTCATTTCAGATACCCCTTGATGCCTACTTTTTGTAAGCAAAAAAGAAAAAGGAAAACAAACGAGAAAAATATTCGAGAGAAGTGGCGAAAAAAATATTTTAACAAAAAAACACCACCGTTTGGACTAACAATGAAATATTTTTTGGTTGAGAGTATGGGGAATAAAAAAAGGAAAAAGTTTGAATAGGGGAGTTTTGTTTTTTGTTCGCAGGCTAAGCCATGGCCGCCCTTGAACGTACATGTTTTTTACATAAAAATTCTTGGACAAAATCTAACGAGAAAGAAAGAAGAAAGAGTTTTTCATCATCGGTTTCGTCATTACGATAGTTTTCATCGTTTTCATTATTTCCATAATTCCAGCCGGTCAATCACTAATTTGTATTAAGGAATTATGACTCTGTTTAATAATGATCTATAGAATTATACTTAACAATCATTTTAAAATATCTCACTAATTATTGGTCCAATCAGGTCGAGCTTATATTCGTTGGAAAGCTCTCATCAAGATGGTTCTAATGATACTATTTCCATCAAAATGTTGATCATTAGTTTAAGAGTTATTCCATTTAATAATATAATTCTTATTATATTATTATATGAATCTTATGAATTTTATGAATTATAATATAAAATGTTTTACATAATATTAAACATATAGAATTAGATTTTTATTTTTATATTAGTACAGTGCATACAACTTAGTCCTAACAAATAAATTTAACAAAATTCAAATTGCTAATCCTCACTCAAAAAAAATGATAAATACAAAATGTAACTATAGAATGATAGAGTAGCTTAAGCTTAACAAAACTATAGTGTTAGATTTTTTATAAAATGATTTTTAGTGAAGTAGTAGCAATTTAAAGTCGAGGCATTTTACTAATAAATCAGATATTTTGTCCGCTCTACACGTGATACACGTGATCATAATTTTCGACATTTATTGGCTGATTTACTATACTTCGTAATACTGACCATATTTGATCATGTTGTGTAATAAACGGAGAATAAAATAAAATCGTTTCTACATTAATAAAGGCGAACAATTCAAACGTTGCATATAGCAAATGTTCTTTTCAAAACCATAACATAAGCCTTTATTGTTTCAAAAAATACATTATTTTATTAAGCATTCACTAATTTTTCCCTTTTCTATTGCCTTTAGCTGGTGTAAATAAATCTATGCAAAAGAACCTAATTTGTTAGATATCAACTGAATCAGGAATCTGACGATGCAAACGATACTTTTTAACTGCAAATTCTGCTGCCTGTTCTGTTAAGCCTTTTCGATATACATTCATATAACGAAACGCTTTTCTTGCATACCGGCGGATAGTTGTAAGTGAGACAGAAGCAAGGGCCAATGGAACCGTTTTTTGTAATCCTGTCCACGAGTAATCACAATTCAGCTGACTAAATTTTTTTGCTGCACCCCAAAAGTTCTTAATGTAGTTAAGCTCACAATGAAACTTGGAATAAAATATAACTTGATGTCCAACTGCAATAATAGCCTCTTCTAATTGTCCTTTTTGTGCTAAAAAGTCTGGTTGCTAACTCATTACTTCTCGTGCTCCTTCTAATTTTAACCCTTCGTTTGGCCACAATCCCCTTTCTATTAAAACTTGTTTTAGTCCTTTTGGCTGTCCACGTAACTTAGGAATATAATAATCTAATGGAAAAATCATGTTCTATTGAATCTCATTACCAAAATATGTGCTATGCATCTTTGGCTGTTTTCCACCAGGACTGAGGTTCATACATTTTGCAACAAGTGCATCTGGTGAAAAAGCAGCATGACTTGATGCATTATCAAAAGCAAACAAGGCTTGGCATCCTGGAAAACGTGCTTCAAATATGGGTATATCACGTTCAACTACCTGTTTTACTAAGTCTTCAGCCTTTCACCATCCATCACTGTTTTTTCCCAGATGCATAATGACACAGGCTTCTTTGGGAAAACCATCTGGTGACTGCATTTCGTCGGAAAGAGCAAGGCGGCCACAAATTTTGATGAGGAAATCACTAATAAGAATCGAACAACTATTACCTTTTTTTCTTAAAGGCTATTCTCCATTAGGAATCCAAAGACTTCGACTTCCATCATAAGCTGAAAAAATGCACTCATCATTTGTGACAAAGATAAGTGGTTGCACGTTATTGTCTGGCCAAGTTATCTTTTCCAAATTATCTCCTGAAAAAATAGGCATCCTATCTTCAAGTTTACTCATTCGTTTTAAAAATATTTTTCTATAGGATATTACATCTTTCCTCTCATGTCCGTCTATATACATTCATTTTTTTACCTTAGCGTATATATACCCTAATTCTTTTAAATAGTTTCTTGCTGTATTGATATGTATAGTCGGAGATGGTACAAATCCAAGCCCTGGTAAAATGACTTCGTTCATATGTACCATTAGTATATATGGAGTAATATTCCACTTATGCTTCCGAACATATGATTTTACTTGAAGGAGTATATTCTTATCCCAGAGGAAACTCCATATTTTAGCATGATGTCTTCGACAGGAATAAGGAATTTGGTGAGTTGTTACATAATCATGTGCCCAAGAACGAACACATCTGGCATGATATATTCCCTTTCCTACTACATCAGTAACAATATTACTTGCCTCCATTTTTGTG
>CAJVPQ010002856.1:0-12551 GCA_910591825.1 Funneliformis caledonium
CTGCATTAGCTGTAAGGTCATCTATATCAGATTCTATTGAGACCTCTCTAACTAAAAACTTTTCATCAATTCCTACCTAAAAGCCTGGCTTTATCTTCTTTGTAAGCATAATATTGGGTCCTCCTAGAACAAATTTTTTACCAGCCTTCTTTGATTCATGAATGGGCTCATATTTGTCAACAATTTTAAAATTACCTTTATCTTCTCGAATAAATTTTACTCTTATAAGAAACTTATCATCATCTATTACATTTAAAATCTTCTTAGCATGCTCTTTAGTCATTCCAACTTCATACATTTCTGCTGTCTCAAAAACACTTTCTATATACTCTTTCCATTTTAGACTTCCTTTATCCTCTGCTTTGTATTCTTTTATTAATACCTCTATATATTCTGAAATCCTTTTTTCATCATGCCATCCCTATGTAAATATAGCTCTTTTGCTTTCTTTGTAACTTCTTTTTCATTTCTAGCTGTTAATAATATATTTATTAAATCTTTACTTAGAACTTTTGCAAACCAGGTTGAAAATGTATATTCAACACTATCTACTTTAAACATATCTTTTGCCATCTGAATTCCTTTTTACCATACTTTCCGATGCCCTTCATTATTTGGAAATAGAATCAGCTAAAGCACTTTTTTATCTAAATCCTTTGGATCTTCTTCAGAATCATCCCTTTGCTCCTTTCTATGTGCTTAAGTAGTCGGGCCAGGTTTCGCTTCAGAATCCTCTTCTATTGGTTGGGATACTTTAGTTTTCTTTTACCGTTTACTAGAAGACTTTCTTTCAGCTTAGCATTCTATTAAATCAAACCATTCTGCATCTATTTTTGGAATCTTTTTATTAATAATGGTTAGGTTATTTTTTATCTCAAGATTCGCAAGCCAGTTGGCCAAATCCTCTATGGATAAATGTGTGGCTTGGCCTCTTTTAGACCCTTCCTTTTCATGAACATGAACTACAAGAAATGGGGGACTAGGTACTGGTAATTGAGGTCTAGATATATTAGGGTTAGGTGGTTGAACTGGGTGGGATATTTGGGTTTGCTTGTACTTAAACTTTCTGTTAAGATAATTTGTTAAATCACAAGTCTTTTTAAAGTCATTCTTTCCATATTGAAGATATTGAAGTACCATTTTTGATAGTAAGTGAAATAATTCAGTTATTTATATTAATAGTACGAAAATTTTTGTTCAAAAAATAATTAATTATTCCTTTCTCGATCTATCAATTGGTAGGAGATAGCCTAGCCTGACAGCATATCCTGTTAGGTTTTTTTCGAATTTATGAGAAAAAAGGTTTGTGACAAGCCGACTAGCTCTGAACCTGGCCTTTGTAGAAAGCATTCTGGTATCTATTATGTAACCCAATATTTTAATAGGCTTTGGGATAAAGCTAATGCTGATGATTTAATCTGAATAAAAATTGATGAATTGCTTCTAGAGCTATCAGCGAACAAAACTGAAGAAGCAGAAGAGCAGAAACACGAATTTGAGAAGCAGTTGGAGGAGCGAATCCTAGAGGGATTACATGAGACTTTGCTAAAACAAGAGAAAAATAATATCAAGTATACTAATGAGATTTATGATGATTTTAGCCTATTCGACTAATCTGTTTACTGTATGAGATGCTTTACATGGATACACCTTCTAGCTGATTTTTTATTTACATCATGTTACCCATTTTTTTTACACTATGATAACCATTTTTTTTACACCCTTCTTCGATCAAGGCCTTTAAGAGATAGTCTAACTTAATTGTTTTCATGTTTTGGTTACCTTCAGTGTTCCGCAACTCCTGTATTCATATTTGCCTCATATATTAGTATACTTTAGAATAGGGTAGCATAGGATCAAAAAAATATAGCATTCATATTCGCTTCACTCTAAAGGGCTTGCTTATATTCCTACTATATTTTTTCTCTTAGCAAGTGCTACCATTATAGTATGCGGATTAGGAGGTTATAAGAGGATATATATGTTTGCTCTAGAGGTGAGATTTAAATATGTTTGTCTGACTATTTATTAGAAGGCTTAATAGACTAACATTCTAAAAAAAAATTCCACTGACAGGTCATGAGAGAATTTTTTATACTTCCATTTTTTTATACCTAAGGTTATACTTCTAGGTGTAAATTTTTATTGTATCAAGATTATAATCAGAAAGGTATACAAAAGTAAGAAAACAAATTAGTGATTCTAAGTGAGAGAAGGGAGCTGGGATTCAATAATTGTCACTCATTTCCTTGAGGTTTATAATCAATTTACTTCAGTCTGCACATACTTTCTACTAGATGTAAATTTGTATTATATCAGGATTATAATCAAGAAGGTACGCAAAAGCAAGAAACAAATTAGTAATTTTATTGAGAGAGAGAAGCTAGAGTACATTCTAAGAATACAATTTTTATTGATATAGTAGAACTATATTTCGAGAGCTCTAGAATAGCGAATCAATAAGTAACCATTTTAATAGCAAAGAACGCCTAGACTACGTCATTTAATAAGCATCTTTCTTGAGTTCCAGGGTAAAAACAAATGGTCTGCCCCACTCCTACTGCTATTTCAGCCAGAATTTTAGACATAATAATTCTGCATTTAAGTTGGTGAACTAATAGGAACCTCTCTGGCATTCTGACAGTTTCTCACTAGTTCCATGACAGCTTCAGGATATTACTAAGTTGCTACTATAGTGTCAGCTTAGATCCTTCAAATCACATGTTCTAAAGATCAGCTAAAATTATGGTATAGTGCTAGCCAAAATTAACCACGAATTTACTGTGTTACCTGACACTATATTTTTTTTACCACATTTTGATATCTAGAAAGGCAACCAAATAGGCGCAAAGGGTAAGCACTCCAATATAGAATTCACTATCCAATCAGGTGCAGAAAGTCGGCATCCTCAACATAAAACTAGATATCTAAACAGCTACAGATGACCAAAAACTCCATTAAAGAATTTAGCATGTAAACGACTTAGAAACAAGAAGAAAAGCATGGTATTTAAATTATATAGTAGTAGTTAGGTTAAATGGTGGATAGTAGAAAGATTATATGGTGGTAAAAATACAGATAGCAAGAAAGATTTAAAAGGATAGCTAAAGTATAAAAAAGATATCTGATACGCGAAAATAAATAGATTATATAGTGATAATTAGATTATATTATTTAGATTATATGGTGATAATTAGATTATATTATTTAGATTATATGGTGATAATTAGATTATATTATGATACTCAGATTATTATGGTGGTATTTAGATCATATGGTGACATCTAGATTATATGGTGGTATTTAAGTCATATGGTGGTATCCAGATTATATGGTGGTAATATAATCTAGGACAAGTGGAATACTACCATGTAATATAATTATATTACATGGTAGTATCCCACTATAAATATTAATTTTTATTTCTTTATAATTATGAAATATTTCAAACATTAATAATAAACATCAAATTTCAAGTTTGTATCACATGCATCAGCTTTTTAAATTTGCATCAACCTTCTAGAATTACAATTGATATTCATATTTAATAAAATTATTAATCAATTCCTAATATAGATAAACATTTCATTTCAACAATAAGCATTTAGTAATCAATTATTACATAATGTAAATCAGGATCAAAAGATCCGGATTATTTTTTTTTTTAGTATTTAATATCTCGTCTTTTTTTTTTTCCTTTATTGAATATTATTATAAACATGGTTAAATTATCATATACTAATGGCAATGGAACGACCATTCCAAAACCACTGAACGAAAAGTCAAATAATAAAGTTCGATTTGATTCTATTCCAGACGCACTTGCCGATTTCGGTACGTTGATACAACTTGTTAATATTTTATGTTCATTTAATCCTTTATTCACTAACTTTATTTTTTTAGCGCAAGGAAAATTTGTTTTGGTTGTAGATAATGAAGATCGAGAAAATGAAGGCGATTTGATTATTGCGGCTGAAAAAGTTACTACCGAGCAAATGGCATTCATGGTTCGATACACGAGGTAAGCTTCTGATTTAATGTACAATAAAACCCTTTTAAAATTTTTCGCTCCTAATATATCTTTTTTTCTAATATATTTAAACGATAAGTGGGTTGATTTGTGTACCAATTACACCAGAACGATCGAATCAACTTGTCTTACCTCTGATGGTTCCAAATAATTCAGAAAAAATGAAAACTGCTTACACGATATCTGTAGATTACAAGCATAGTAAGTTTTTACCTGTTTTTAACTATATATTAATAAGTATTCTTTAATTTCTTTAATGATCGAATGAAATATGAAATATGTAGACACAACAACAGGAATATCAGCACACGATCGCGCATTAACAGCGCGTTCACTTGCCGATCCTTCTATAACGGATCCAAATGATTTTAATAGACCTGGTCATATATTTCCATTAAGATATACTCGAGGTGGAGTTTTAAGCAGAGTTGGACACACGGAAGCGTCAATAGGTACTAAAAATCTTTAAATAAATCGGTTTCTTGTTTATTCATCTTCTTTAACGGGAATTTTCATTGTTAGATTTGTGCAAATTGGCAAATTTGCAACCTGTCGGGGTTATCTGTGAATTGGTAAGGGATGATGGACTGATGGCACGTCGTGATGATTGTCGTGCATTTGCTGATGAACACGGTTTAAGATTAATTACTATCGCAGATTTAGTTAAGTACAGATTAGATAATGGATTTTTAGATATTTAAATTACTTTCCCTCACCATTTTGTGCTTTTAGAAGGAAAAAGTATAATATATATACATATTTTTTAATTCTGCCATGTAATAATATTAATTTAAATATTTTATTAATTTATAAAACAAATGCAAGTCACTATAGAAAGGAATATTATAATAATAATTTCAACGGTTTGGGTAAAAACTTTAACAACAGTATTATACAAAACCAAAGAAAAATTAATTGAAAATTTTCTATGCAACATTTCTCATTGGATTCTCTGGTAATCCCAGTTCATCTACTTTAGTGGTCTAAATTTTTAATTAAATAAATTAATTTTCAACAAAATATAAAATTCAAGCGATTTATTATTTATTTAAAGAATAAGTACCTCTGTTCCTTCCAATTCACTAAGTCCAGCGTTTGGTAATTCAGGTGTTTCTTGTAAATATGATGGCTCTTCCTCTTCCTCAAAATTTAATTCATCTCCCAAAGCATCCAATTCTAAATTAGAAAATCATATTAAGGAAGTGTAAAAATAAAAGTATAAAACAAAAATTCTTTTTTTTTTTTATTCAAACCTGCTTCTAATTCCTCATCATCGATCTCCTCAGGGACTCCATATGTTCTTCCAAGTGATTCTTGTATGTCATTAGCTTGTTCAAACAAATCTTCCATATCATCTTGGATGCTCTTAATTTAAAAAGTTTTTCAACCATAAGAATATAAGAAATATCAATAAACCTTTGTGACTTACCTCAATCTTATTTATATCTATTTTTTTATATTGTTTTTGCATTTCTTTGTTGGCGATTTGCATTGCATCAACTGTGGAAATTACATTACGTAAATTTTCGGTGGTGAAACAAGCTTGTTCCATGTTGAAAGATTGTTGTTGAAGTTGTTCCCGTTGAGTTTCATACCTAAATATGAGGGTACCAAGAAATTACATCCGTTATACGAGAAAATAATGTATAGAAATATATTTTTTTCCTACTTACAATTTCTTTTGTTTTAGAACTCGTAATGCTTTATTCTTAATTGCATTCTAAAAATTCGAAATGATCAAGTTAACTACACGAAAATTTCAACAGAAAATAAACGAATAAAAAATTCGAATTACCTTTCCTGGCCCATCACGCATTTTTTTCATTTGATCTCTATATTTAGCTAATTCCGCGTCAAGTTTTTTTATTTTCACCTCAACCGCATCCACTCGCGTATCCGTCTGATTTAATTCAAATCCGCATTTCCAATGACAATTAGAATTCTATAACCTCGAAAAAAAAAAAGTTTGGTAAAATAAATATACATACGGCAGCAATAGCATCGGGTAATGTTGGTTTGGGTGTCTTTTTTGAAGTTCCAAAGAGACGGTTCATTATTTTTTAGGTATTCGATTTGCCTTGGTGATATAAATTTGATTCGAAAAGTTGGGGAAGTTTAAAACTATCTATCATTCAAAATAACACAAATTTGGCAAATATTTATATATAAAAATACTGCGGACATTGAATTAGCCAAGAATTGTTTTTGGTCACACTTGAGAATTCACGTGGGTACCAAGTCTTGCTAAGAAAAAATAAAAATAATCGTCACGTGAAATCATAAATTAAATAAAAGTTGATCCGTTTTTTTTTTAAATTAAAAATTTATTTTAGAAAATGTCTGAGCCAGAAGCACAAGCAACACCAGCAACACCAACACCGACACCTTCGGCAACTCCGACAAATACAGCAAAACAAGTGATATACTGTGGAGGTAATTGTGATACTAGTCTTTCATATAACGTATCTTTAAGAAATTTAATAATACTTTTCTTTCCTGTAGTCTGTTCGTTACCGCCCGAAGTATGAGCTTTTTGCTTTTTAATCATTATTTATTTCTAATACCAACATTTAATCAAAATACCCAATTAGTATTGCGAACATGGACTGACATTAAATAAATGTAAAGAATGGTTACAACAAAATTTTCCAGAAATGTTCGAAAAATTGTATTCGCAAAGTAATCTATTTTACAATTAATTGTTATTCACATATTTAAAAAGCGCGAAATATGTAATATTAATCTGATCTTAAAATTTAAATTCATACAGCGTCTCTTGAGAATAGCGTCGCTAAGGTATCGTTAAAAGATAAACCGGTTAATGATGCGGAAGATAAAAAGAAGGCTAAAGGTATAGATTTGTAATTGTACAATATATTGCACTTTAAATTGCATTTTGATGAATTGTTAATATTTATCACGAATCGAATGGGATGGTATCATTCAGAAGCAGCAAAAATAGAACGTGAATTGAAGAAGAAGATGGTAAGTAAAATATCATGTGGATTAATAAATGATATACCTTCCTAATTTAATTTAACTTCATTTTTTTTTTAGTCCTCCAAAGTAGTTATTACACGAATTGCACGAAACAAACGAAAAAGTGTAACGAGTGTTTATGGTTTACAGAATTTTGGTTGATAGCAACTATTTTTCTTTATATTTATAATTTGTTTTTTTTTTAAGAATTCGAAGATTTTAATTTAAAATTAATTCAATTATGTTTAGATATTGATTTGAAAAAAGCTGCAAAGAGCTTTGCATCAAAATTTGCATGTGGATCATCAGTAGTAAAAAATAATCAAGGAAATGATGAGATTGTTGTACAAGGAGATGTTTCGGATGATTTATTTGATTATATATTAGAAACGTGGCCAGATGTATGAATTATGTTTAAAGTGAATTTAAGGTTAATTTCTTATTATTTAATTAATTATTTATTTTTCACTTCATTGTAGGTTCCAGAAGATAATATTGAGTTAACTGAGGAAAAAAAATCAAAAAAAGGATGAGTTCATAACATTAAATAAAATAGGTTAACTTATTTTTGTTTTTGTGGACTTTTTTGTTCATAGAATTTATTATTTTCTTTTTTTCTTTTTTTGTTAAAATTGGATAATTAATTAATTTTATTACTATTACTATTCTACTACTATTATTATTATTACCTTTTTCCTTTTTGATAAAGACATTTATTAGATGTTAATCGTATAAACATCTCAATTGTTAATAGTTAAATTCTGATCACTTTCAAAAAATTTATACTGTAAATGATTTATCACGTTTGTTGTCAATTAATTTTATTATAAACTTTTGACAAGAATCCTAATCGATTTCCTACTTTAAACATAAATATCATATGACTATCTTGAATTGCATTCCCGTTCAAACGCTGAATCTTCGACGTTCAATCGTGTTTAAGTGAAGATAGAATAAGAACATCCTCCTTATACCTTCTCACCTATAATTAATATTGAGTCCTTACCAATACCATTTTGATGATATCCTTTCAATGATAAACGACTTTAATTATCCTTGACTTGTAAAGTTAGTACAGGGTGGCCATCATGTTTTGTTAAGGTCGGGAGAAACAAAAAAAATCTAATGATAGATAGTATTGCAATGAAACTGGCGATAATGGCGTTGATGATGACAATTTTGAAGATTAGGCATTTTTTTTTTTTTTTTTTTACGCACGATTCAACATTTTCTATAATTCAGTGATATAAACCATTTTTGTTCAACCTTTAATTTAAACGAAATTAATTCTTCCCGATCATGTCAAGTTTTGGAAGATATTTTCTGATTCATAAAATAATATCGCTATCGCTAGTTATCGCTATAGATCGATAAATTCTATATAAAAATAATTATCGTACCAATATTCTAACATCTGCTTAAGATGCGCGCCATTCATAAGTTTTATGACCTGATGCATCTACCGACGCTTATCTGTTTCAAATAAGCACGTTCAATATTCTTCTGATTTCCCTGTATAAATAATAAATGTAAATTGGAAAGAATAATAAAATAATACAATAAATATATTGAATATAAGTAAAATAAATACCTTTGCACGTTATTCCTTATTTGTATCAATCGCATGCCCGTCTTTGTTTTTTAGCTTCAATTTCATATTTATCTGATCAAACCGATGGTGTGAGTTCCAGGATTGTTCTCGGTGATAAATGCTCCAAGGCTCCTGCAAAACTCCACATTCTATAATCAGTAATTTCTAGGTACTTCAAGATAAGAATATCGAAAATCATTCCTGTAATAGAATAATGAAAGTATTGAATCACCGTATAGATAAAAAAGAAAAGAAAAATCTGGCTTGACATAACACTTCTGGTAGAGAAAACAAAGGAATTGGCTACTAAAACGAAGTTTATTATAAACTGCGTCAAAGAAGGTCATCCTCTGAAAAGGAATTGGCTAAAACGAAGTTTATTAAAAACTGCGTCAAAGAGGTCATCCTGATAGGAATGTGGCTACTAAAACGAAGTTTATTATGAACTACGTCAAAGAGGGTCATCCTGATAGGAATTGGCTATTAAAACGAAGTTTATTATGAACTGCGTCAAATAGGGTCATCCTCTGAAAGGAATTGGCTACTGAAACGAAGTTTATTAAAAACTGCGTCAAAGAAAGTCATCCTCTGAAGGAATTGGCTACTAAAACGAAATTTATTATGAACTGCGTCATAAGAGGGTCATCCTGATAGGAATGTGGCTATTAAAACGAAGTTTATTATGAACTGCGTCAAAGAGGGTCATCCTGATAGGAATGTGGCTACTAAAACGAAGTTTATTAAGAACTGCGTCAAAGAGGTCATCCTCTGAAAGGAATTGGCTACTAAAAACGAAGTTTATTATGAACTGCGTCAAAGAGGGTTATCCTCTGAATTTCTACCAAACATCAGTCGCAGGGGTTTGCGCCAGTATTTATACTTTCCTAAATAAATTTCCTCACGAGCAAATACACTTGCGTAAATCCTTAAAAAAAATAGATTCAGAAATAAGAAAATATGATGGTATAAATTATTTGAAAATATTTATTTTGACGTAAAAATCCATTTGATTGGCTAATGATCATTTATGTTTTGATTGGCTATTCTTTGGCCAATTCTGCCAATCAATTTGTTTACAATAATTACTAAATATAGTAAGATTTGCTGAAAATTAATATAATAATCTTAGATTAATATTGATTTATAATTATGAATTTAAAATATTTTGTATTACAAAAATTTGTATAATATAAATTATTAAATCAGAGTGTTAGCGAAGGACTATATATATTTATATGTTCTAATATTATCTGCTTAAATTTTGAGTTAATATATGCTTAGTCCCTTTTATTATACTTATGCTTTAAACTTAACAATGGTTTTTAAAACTATTTTCAAGTATAATTAAGTTTTAATTAAATGTGTAAAACATGATAAATATATTAAAATTCTTATAATAATATATTATAATAAAAGATTAATAATAAATCTTATCCTATTTATTATTGTAATAAAAATTCAAATACTTTTTGATGTTTAATTAAATAAGCTATGAAAACAGTATTAATTAATAAAACTATTTAATAATATTTTTATTAGTAGATAAATTAATAAATCTTTTATTTACATTATATGATTATTATTAAAAATAAATAAATTCATAAATATAAAAATAAAATTATTTCAAATTTATTAAATTATTATTTGAAGGTTAAATTAAAAAAATAACAATTTATTTTATATAAAAGAAGACAAGATAATTTTGTACTTAATCTAAATAAATACTTAAAAATGCAGATTTAGATTTAAAAGATTTTTTGCTAAAATATATAATATATTACTAAAAGATCATTTAATTTATAAAGATAAAAAAACAAAATTTTTACAATTTATATTTAATAGTAAGATTGTAAAATAAATATGTTAAAAGTTTTAAATTAAAATTTATTTTATATCTATAAAATCAGAAATAACATATATCTTAAACTATAGAGCAGGCAAATTTACTTGTAAATATAAAATAAAGTATTAATTTTTTAATAAATATAAAATATTAATATTAAAAATATAATTATTATATAAAAATAAAGTTAGTATATATTTTATCAACTTTATTAGAAGAAATTTTAAGTTTATTAAGAAAATTTAAATAATTCAATTTTTAAAATTAAGTTTTAAAAAATTTATAATAATTTTTTAATAAAAATCATAAAATTATAAAAATTGTAATAATTAAAGTTATTCTTTATAATAAATTTTATAATATTTTATTATAATTAATATTATTAAAAATAAATATTAATAAGTTTATTAAAAGTTAAAATAAAAATTTTAATTTAAAAATTTTTAAAAATTACAAATATTTAACTTATAAGTAATCTTAAAAATTTTAATTTTTCATAAAAGTAAATCAGAAGAAAATTTATAGTAAATAAGTAAGCAAATTTACTTGTGAAATCTTATAGTTTAAAAGATAATATAATTAGAAAATGTGATCTATTGTTGAATCTGAAATGATCTTAATATTTTTTAAAATCAGTGATAAAAATCATGTAATCAGATAAAGAAATATATAATTAAAAAGTTTTTATAATATATAAATATATATTGTCTTTTATTTTACTTTGTATAACTAATATATTAAGTTATGTTGAATTAAATTATTATAGAGATTCTAGATAATTTTATACTAGTAACTCTTAATATATATACTTTGTTATTTTAATCTAAATTGTTCAATAATTATTTAGAAATAATCTTTCATATTTAAACCTTTATTTTATATTAAAAATGTAAAAATTACTATTTGTATTTTATTAAATATATTTTATTAAAACAAAAATAAATATTTAATAAAAAAGGTAATAGAAATTATTTAGTTTAATATAATTTATTATTTGATAGAAAATATGCATAGCAAAATATGAATTATTTGTTTGAAGTATAGCTAAGAACATCTTCAGTTAGACTCATTTTGATATAATATCTGTTTGTACGCACACGTGATTAACCAATAATATGTATTATTATGTTGTTTTGTCACATAATTTAATTTTAAAATGTGGTTACTCTTAAATTATTTCTTCTGTAATATTATAATTTAACACTTCAGATATTACAATGATTTTTATTACCTAGTAATATTATCAAATGATAATACTAATAATATATAAAGCTTATATTTTAGATTATTATAAATATTTAGTTTTTTGTAAAATATGCTTAATAATAAATTATTAATTATATTTATTATAAGATTTAAAATATTTAACTAATAAGTTTTATCTTTTTTTTCAATTTCAAAAAATTTATAAAAAAATTAAGAGTTAAATTTAATTATCATATAGTTCCAAAATTAAGTAACCTATTTTTACTATAAGATTATTTAATTTTAAGTATTTTTTTTGAATGTAAAAAATCTAAAAGAAAACTATATATTAAATAATTATGTGCTTTTCAATGTATAATATATAATATAATATCATGATCAATAATATCTTTAAAATATTTTAAAATTATGTAATCTGTTTTTAAAACTTGTTTTAATACCTATTTAAATTTTTTATATAATATATAGCTATAAAAATGAGAAAACAAAAAAAGATGTTAGTAAAAAAGTTATTAAAACTATTAAATAATGTTATAATTTATATTCTGTTGAGCAGAAAAGAAATATTGTTACTTATGCTAGGGAAAATAGAATAATTAAAATAATAAACTTTTAAAATTGATAAGGGTATGGTTAGTCGCTAGGTTAATCTAATAAAAAATAAGTGAAGGAACTAAACTAAAATAGTAAATAAATTAATTTTAGATGAAAAGTTTTTACTCAGAAGCTGAGAAGGAACTATAAGATTAGATTATTATATAGAAAAAATAGGGTTTAGCTGTTATATATACAATTATATAAGTTAAGATACTAGACATTTTAAAGGAATCTATTATGATAAATCTTTATAGAGATTTAATAAATGAATTTAAAATATCAAACCATTAAATGTTTAGATTTAT